>JAVQJW010316160.1:0-13360 GCA_036025195.1 Hypseleotris klunzingeri
GGTAGTTTTATGAAGCACAAAAGGCAATAATTACACTGTACCTCTCTTTTTACTAAAAAGCACTTTAATAATAATTAAGCAGTTTCTTTCTTTTTCATGGAATGATATGAAAGATCTTAAGTTGACAGTCATCTCCTTTGGAGAAAAACTCAAAATGAGTTGAAAGTGCTCAGTCCCACCCCGGCTTTGGTGCAAAGGCAGGGGAAAGAAGGCCTGGCTCAGACTGCTCCAGGTCTGGGCAAAAGCCAATGGCAGACCAGGTTTACATTTCTGCCAAATCATCATTGGCAACACATAAGAGGGGGCATCTTTCACATTATTGCACCCTCCTTCTACAGTAGAAATAAAAGACATATCAGCAGCATCCTGAACCTCCAAATTCTTAACAATACAATGTGTGTTTTGTCCCTTCCTATTATTATGAAAAGGTCAAGTAAAGCTGAATTTGGAGTGTTCGGCAAAGTGGTCAGCACAAGCAGTCCTTGAAAATACTAAAAGTGTGGAGTGGTTCAGTCATTGTGCTATAGCTTGATGGTGCCAGTAGGCAAGCTACTGTTACAGAGTCTGTAGTAGCGAAGGTCGTTCACCAGCCGCTGCACACTTTGAGTGAAAGAAGGGAGATCCTACAGAGAAACAAAAGGACAATTACAAAATATATCTACTGGTAATGATATTTAAATCACTTTCAAAATTGTTTTTTTTTTACTCCTCACCCGCTCAAGTTTGAAGTTGCGTGCGAGAACAGCTCGTTGGTTGGTGTCCACTCCCTGACAACCATTGAGAAACTCTGGCATAAAGGCTGAATAAAAGGCATCAAAGTCAACTGAAGCCATGTTGTAAATTGCCACGGTTATTTCCTCCTGAAGCAGATCATGACTTTTGTGCAGAAGAACCTGCAGAAGCACATTGATGAAGTGGAACAGCATCGAGGTCCTAAAAAGCTTCTGTGTGAAACAGAGTTAACATTAGTATTGTATTGTCTTTAAAATGTAGTATTTATATTCATCAAAGTTCTTACTCTGTGATACAGCTTGTGCTTGCTGTTCAGAGACTCCAAATATGAAAGATTCTGTTTAAAAATGTGGATATCAGGCTGCAGGAAAGACTGTCCAAAAGCCTAACAAGACATTTGAGAAAAAGTCAGGGCACAATAAAGAAAAAAGCTTAATATTTAAAAGGGATTACATAAAATCACACACACCTGCATAGCAGCAGTAAACTGGGCCTCATTTTCCATAGCATCTTCAGAAGCTCCTTTTTGAACACTTGTTAAGACTGATGTTTTGAAGAAATATCTCCAGTTTTGGTGAAGTATTTGGTAAAGCAACTCAAACATCTCTGCCTTGACATCTGGAGAAGAACGCTATGAAACAGAATACAAATTGTATTAAAACTGTGTTCATAATGAAAAGTGCTACTATACTACACCTGCTGCATGCCATGCTTTATATGACCTGTGAGGCTTTGAGACAAGATCAAATCAAAAGTAAAAATGATAATATGAGCTAACCTCTGCCACCACTGGATACACTTGGTCCATGCACATAGAGAGGATGCTGGGCAGGAAGGGCTTAAAGGCCTGACCGGGCTCTTGGACAACCACCTGCAAAATCTTAAGAAACTTCTGGACCACCCTGCACCCTGCACTGCCCTCCTGCAGAATACTTGCTGCCAGTTGTTCCCTGTAAAGAGACATATTTGTACCAATTATGCATTTGCAATTAAATCTATATTGTCTATATAAAAAAGTAAATTTCTAACCTTGTAAACATGCTAAGAAATGTGTGGATTATCTGCCCCGTAAAGGGTACACCCATTTGGACTCTTAGGGCCTGAAATAGGGTCAGGAAGAAGGCCAGCATTTCATCTGTCACATCTAATGAGCAGACAGACAACCAAATCAGACAACTTTCTCTTCTTTAGTTAAAATCTTGTTGACAGTTGTTTGAAGAAAGCAGTCAAGTGCGACTTACCTGGCTGCTGTATAAAAACTGGAAAAAGGCTCAGTGACACTTGGACAGACTCCTGAAGACTCTGGTAGCAGATCTGACGAGATTTTGTAGATTCTCCAGATATGCTGTCCACTATGTCTCTGAGCACAGGCAGTGTCTGCTGTATTACTTCTTTCACAACAGTGGAGACATGAAAGTTATCAAAAGAAGTAAAAACAAAAATGATAATTCAGTACAAACAGAACTCACTGTTATGTAGATCAGGTTGGCGCGGAGTTACATTCACAGTCCCTCGTAAAATCCGATATTCTCGAGTAAGTGCGGCTAAAAGGCTGGCATGGTTACTGGAACGAGACTGCCACTGCTGCTCACTCTCGGGTAGATTTGGCCACGGGAGAAGTAACATGTTGGACAAAGCTCTACACACCAACATGTGAGCCTGTAAAATCAAACACATGCATTAAGAGTCAATTTTATTAAAAAAATAGTACAATAGTAAGAACACAGGGGGGGACCACTTACCTCTTGAAGAAGTCTATTTGTGTGGTTATCTGTGATGAGGTTGAAGATGTTTTGTACAGCTGGTAAAGTAACCAGAAAAACTGGACGCACTGTAGAGGTCAAGGAAACCATCAGATGGCACGATGACAGAAGCAACTTTTCAGGTACCTGGAAAAACAAATTCACAGTTAGACAATTAACAAACACAAAGCATTTCTTGTAACACAAGAGCTGAATGAAATTGTTTTTGATCACTTCAGGTGAAGCACCTCTGTTAGCTATTGTTGTGTATATGTCAAGCTAAAACTTGTCTATCATCGATTCTAAACCACCTTTTACATATTTAATGAACATGTTCTACTTGGCAGACAAATAATTATTACCTTTGCAGTAATAAGTGGGCTACTGGCATCTATTGCAGATGTGATGAGGTTGATGAACTGGCTCTGGTTTTGGCCGTGAACCTCACTATAAAACTGTGCGAGCCAGTGAGAGTAGGCTTGCAAAGCAGCAAGGGCCTGTGCATGTCTGTAACAAACAAATCAGAAATGCAAAGAAATCATATAAAAACATGTTTTGCATGGACTGCTTTGGTGGTGACAAGAACACCAGCGAATCGTTTTGCCACAATTGTTTTTTCCAGTTTAGTTAATATTACCCTCTAAATTGAATGTATACTCACACATCAATGAGGTCTGGTTTAAGCACAGAAGGCACAGCGGTCTCCAGGTCATAAAGGCTGGTCTGTGAACCATAGCAAGTAACTTCCACCAACCTTTACAGAAGCAAGAATAGACAATGATAATATTAGTTTAGTTATAATTGGGAGTTATAGGTTTAAGCCTTATGGTCGACGTCCTGTTTGTCGTAGGGTGGGGCCACAATAATATTTTAGGTTGGGTACAATGTGGAATATCACTGTACCAAATTTCATTGCTCTCTGCCAAAGTAAGTGTATCCAGAGTTCTATAGAGCTCAAGAACAGAGTTGTGTGATTGGTGTTGTGGTGGTTGACGCAAATTGGCATCCATACAGTGTGCCCCATGGCAACTGTGGCTACAGAAGTAGCTTAACATCTCCAGTGTGAATGAATAATGGACTCAAAATTGTAGGGCACTTTAAAAAAGCCTTGGGCATTGTAAAGTGCAATAAAAATCTAATCCATTATTATCATTATTATGTATTATGTTGTAGTAACAACAGCAATTTGTTTTTGAGTTATCACATTAATAGGTAGGATCAGTGAACAGGGGGGTAATTCCATACTATGAAGAACACTGACCTCTCCACAACTGCCAGAGCATCATTGAAGCGTGCAGCAAACACCTCCCCGATGAAGTGCTCAGCCAAGCGTCCGACAGCCTGAAGAAGAGAGCTGAGGTCCCTGAGTGAACAGTGGAGTCGGCGACAGTCATTCTCAGCACTAATATTGAGCCTCCGACCTAGAGGAGCACAGGACAGGTCAGAGTGAAGCTTAAGAAGAGTAAACACATTGAGCATATTTGTGGGTAACTTACTTGTACCAGTGGTTACGATGAACTGCTGCAAACCCAGATATACATCTAGATTTTCCTGAAGTACAGGAAACTTGAGAATGAAACAGATTGAGTTATTTAATGAGAATTGTTGTAAATAATATACTTAGTAGAAGTCTAACAGAAAGATGTGTCTAGGTAAGAGTCTGCTCTACAAAGTGAATAATTTCTTTGATAATTTTATAATGTGTAGAAGAACCACTATTACAATTGTCTTACCAAAGTAGTAAATGCATGCGATGGAAGCAGCTCCATCACCTTGGCAACAACCTCCAGACTCTGACGCAGGTACTTTTGCCACTCGGTCTGTTGCTATAGTTACCACACAAAGAAAGCTTGAAGTGAGATGCTGTGTGTGTCTATTTTCAACAAATAATATTTAAAGACAATTGAAAGACTGTGATAAAGTAAACATACATCGTCATCCAGAGTCTCATCGTCCAGCTCTTCTAACTGGGCCTGGTTATACCTGAACTGTATGCGATTCAGAACTTCCCTCAGCAGAAGAACTAATGCATCTTTGTACCTGTTAAAGTTGAAATAGCAATCACAGGAAAATTAAAACCTTTTTTTTTTATTTAGTTGAATTTAATTTTGCACTACTCACCTATTTAACACACTCTCTCTGTCGGCTAGTCTGCTTTTAATTTTTGTTGTTAAAAAATCCAAAAAGACACTCCATATGTCCAAACAGGCAAAGTATCCTTCATGTGTGGGCTTAAAAGATACGGTAAAGGTAAATCAGGGTAAATCAAGTTGTAGAACTGTTAAATAACACTAGCTTTCTTTACCTGGTTAAATGTGTATTTGAAAAGTAGAGCAAGGAACTCCACAATAGGAAACTGTGGACTGGACTCTATTCGCCTCAAGTGAACACTGACAAACAAGCGAAGAAAGTCTGTGAACTTCTCCAAGTAGCTGAAAGACAAAATTGATAACAAATTTTTATTATCATCCAGAAACAGAGAAATGTGACCTGCTTATATATAAAAAAAAACACCCGTTGTTTAATGTTGAAGTAGCAGTACACTAAGGCAGTAGACATGTGACAACAGTATAGACTGAGCAGCCAGGGGTCTGAACAAAGATGGTATTGAGAAAAAGACTACCACCTCCCGGCAACTTCCGACTACAAATTAGACTTGAGTGTAAAAAAATAAACGGCCGCACGGAACTTTCTGACTGAATTAAATCAAATGCATCTAAAAAATAATGTAAAGAAAATCATCCTTGCCTCTCATCTAGTTCTTGGAGGCGACTCTTGACTGTATGGGCATTATTCTCACGCGTCAACCTCTGCAGAAGAAAGAAAGTCTGCTGGAACATCCGCAAGAGATATTCCTCAAAATCTATTGGCACACAGTTCTTTGACACGAGTTCATTGACACAAGTCATGGCAAGCACACCGAGCCTGGCGCGCTCCACCTTGGTCATCTCGTTCTGCTGTCCATTTCTGCCTCCCCCGTTTGAGGTTGTGATTGGATGGTGCTGTCCGTTAGAAGACGACGAGTTGGAGATAAAGGATCCTGTTTTGGCTTTTGTCCGTAGATCACAACCAAACCGTGCAAAATGAAAAATAGAGGCCAATAGTGTAGGTGTGATGCTTGTGGACAAAGGTATCCAGCTAAAAAGGTGAGCCAAACACTCCAATACAAGACAACAGAGCTGGTGACTGTCATTGTCCAGTGCTGCCATGGGTTGGCAAAACAGTTTTGAGTACTGGCTCCCCTGAAACAAACTCCCAAGCAATTCCACTGAGGAAAAGAGAGGACAAACGTAAGATTTTAACTAATTTTACCACAGTAAAAGGTGCAACGGGACATTTCACATACTACTTTCCCCTGACGTCGGTGATGGAGGTGGAGTTGATGTGATAATGCTGTGCTTGTCCCAGTAGGTCTCAAGGATTCCTGCAAATGAAACAATAAGCACATAATTATTGTATAGGTTCCAAAATAAATTCAACATCTAGGTTATGATTACCTGTCAGCAGCCCAAGCACTGTTGGCACCTGCTCCATCAACAGTTTACGCAACTCCTCTTTCCGTGCGACACTGAGGTCCTCCCGGGGACAAGCCAGTTCTTCTGAAGTTGTTTTTAGCATCACTAAGCCTAAGGGAGCCAAAACTGGGGACTGAATGAGCTGCAGTTGATAAAACATAAAATTGTTTAGTTAGTGTTCAAAGCATACTCCTAATTAGCACCACTGTTAACCAGCTATCACACTCATATCAACTTTGTTGTTAAAAATGACAATAGTGGGACTTACCTGAAGGGTATTTGTAAAAAAATCATGGTAAAACATTGGCCAATCTTGCCGACCAATATCTACAATGACTTTACAGAGTTTGTTTCGGATGAAATAGGGGACAGTCTTGTGCTGAGCAAGCAGAAGTTTGGGTAGGCAACTGCGAATCTCCATCTTGTCTTGAGAGGCAACACCAATCCACATCCTGTTCACCAGGTTCTGAGAAAAACAAAACAAAAAAAGAGACAGACGCACGATTATGCTGGATAAATAAATACATTTTGTATTTGTGTATGCGTAAAATATGTATAACAGATTTCGTACTCTTCATAAAAAGAGACTTACTTCAAATACTGTGAGACTGTACATCATGACATACTCGTTCTGTGTATGGGAAAGGAAGAATAAGCAGTGGCGCCATGCTCCTGTCTGCTGAGCAAAATTATTCAACAGCTCTTCTGTAGAAAAAAGGAAGAGAGTATGATCAGAGAAGCTTCTGCTTCATTGTGGCCTACTTCATTTGTGGAGATGTCGATGCAAGTCATGACACAGGAAGTGGTATGTATATTTTGAAAGACATTATTTCAAATCATATGAAGGAAAACATAAACTGCAAAACAACAAATGTCTTATTAGACTATTACTAAATATTGGTCTCCAAAACAGAATCTCACCTATTTCACGCTTGCGTTCGTTGGTTGTACAACTGTGAAAGAACTCTGTCATGAGGTTTTCAAGGGCGTGCAGTGATGCTTCCTCTGACGCCTTAAAGGTGAAAGGGGAACGAATTAACATTTGTAGAAATGCATGGTTCATATCCAAGAAGTATTTGATTTTTATTTATTTTTCTTATTTCTATATATTGCATTCTTACATTTACCTTCATTGGGTGCAATGTTTTAACAATTATTTGTAATTCAACTGTATTTTGAAAGGTGAGAGTGGCTGACAGTCAAACGTAGATGGCTAACTCAGATTTTAAAGAGCAGGCGGGTCTGAATTCCTCAAATAAGCCACAACTTGCCGAGGCCTCATACTCAGAACAAATACCCTGTTTTGCAGAATGGGCGTCGGGCACTGACATGGCTTATTGTGAACATCCCATGATTAAGAAAGCTGGCATCCTACAAACCGTTACCCGCTATATGATTTTGGACACCACCGCAATAAAAAACATCGATGCATTCAGTAAAAAAAAGATGTACCAAATCATAATGTAACAATGTAGGTTATACTCCCAAGTCTTCCTGTTTGAGATCAAAGCAATTCACACATCTTACATTAGCTTAGAGGAAATAAACGTGTTGTAAATTAAGGTATACATTACCATGTTTTACAGATGGTTTCTTCAATTTTCTCAGTCTTCAATAAAATCCTCAAATTACCCAGCATTAGGTATTTGTCCAGACAACTAGTTAGCGTTAGCTGAGCTGTTGGTGGTGGCTAACACATCCAGTGATCATCCTGCTCTGCTGGCGTTGGTTGATAACCCTAAAACAAAACGTGTTTTAGTTTGACTTCGTAACAATTGACACCAAGTTTTAATTATCTATCCCTCCTACACAAGATTTTACACACCACAAGACTAACTCTACATCCAAACAACATTTAGCCAGGTATGTCTAAATGCTATCTGCAGTATCAAAGATTTCTATTTGGTTAAATGTGAATTTAGTGCTGTCTGCAATCACAAAATGCAATGCTCCAATTACCTTGTTAGTTGAATCTATGGTGAAGACAATTTACCAAATTGTCTTTACGATTGCTAACTGCTCGGCTAGCGTTTCGTTTCTCGGTGGATGGGCAACATTTTCTTTTGCTAGTTGAAGCTAGCTGTCAGACGTAGACATGCTTCGGACTATTGCTCACGACCACTCGCTTTTCTTGTTATATTTAGCATTCGACTGAAATGCACACTACACAATTTTATTCAACAGCACCAAATAATACTACTTTTCTGTACGCGTTTGTTCTTGTTATTCCTCTTTTCGATGCATAGGGCGGCTCTGGTTTTCTGCCCTGGCTAAAGTTAGCTTGCGGGTTTACAGCAGTGTACGCTTCGCAACTTCCTCTTTTGCTGCAAAAAAATCTACCAACACTGCGTAAGCATTAGTCAAGTCTGTAACAACTTTAAAGTCATAATATCCGGTCATGTCTAACAAACTACAGTGTATGGTTAAACTAGACAACCATAACATAGGCTACATGATGAATACAATATGACAAACTAAATTTGTCTATCTTGTTTTCTCAAAGAGTTGACCTTATCGAATAAAACAGGCGCAGTTCAATCATTTGTGGCAACATTTTAAAATAAATAATGACACATGTAAAGACAGGGCTTTTGCAAAAAACAAACAACCCAACAACACTTTTAAAAGAGAAATAACTGCATAATAAAAAAAATGTTTTCTCTTAAAAAACTTGGTTATTTTAAAACCACTAAAATCATCCAGAACCATTCACTGCCAGTAAACACAAAAAATGGCACTACAGTAAATTGCAATTATAATTCAATTAGATTATCAATACCATCACTCAAAAGGCACACACACAACTGAGAATTTGTCACTCCAAATTAATTAATACTACAATTACTAGTTAAATAACATATTATCATCCACTGTTTGGATGGCTTTAATGTGTGATATTTCAAGAGCATCCCAATAATAAAATAATAAATTATGTCCACTCAAGGACAGAGGTAAAAATGTCTCAATGGCTCATCGGTCTCTCTCATAAAAAAAAAAAAAAAAAAACAGTTTTAAGGTGACTCCTCTTATTTGAGTATTTTGTCTAAATTGTGACCCCTGCTTTCTTTGTTTCTGAAATATTTCTTTGGGCTTCTATACTATATGCCCAGGCTCTGTCCACGCCCTGCCCCTCTATTCCGCAGGGAGTCCAATCGGGAAAAGGAAAGCGACCAGATATGACCAATGCGTCATCAGAAAGTTCAGCCAGCAGCTTCTTTTGTAGCAATGAAAGCTAGAGAGACAGAAATATAAAACAAACTTGAACTAATCTATAGATTCTGAAAACAATATTGTTGGAAACTAATAAATATAATACGAACCACACTGGGGGCCAAAAACACTGTGACGTTTTTACATTCTGAAAGATCCACCTGCAAAAAAGAAATACAAAGAAAAACAATGATCACATCATCACAAAATTCTATACCAGTAAATTTACTACATGTAAACTACTTGTGGCTTAAATTAAGTGTGTTATAATTTGTTGTATATTACTGTTATTGCTAAGATGGTATTAAACATGAACAAATGTAGTACCTTCCAAAGATCTTCTCGTCTATATGAAACTTTTCCAGGATGTCCTGCTCTCCACGCATGAAAGCGGGACAAATAAACAAGCCAGGGGTTGAGCTCATAGCCTACCGCTGGAGAGAAACCTTGGCGATGGGCTTCCAACACCTTTAAATGAAAAAACATCCTCAACGTTAACCATTCCATTATACGAACTTATAGCATAAAGTTACATGCATTTCCTAGAATTTACAATCCGGCCATCTCCAGATCCTAAATCCACAATGCTGCCTTTTCGACCCTTTAGTAATGTCATTACATTACATACTTGAGATCTGCTGGCTGGTAAATAAGGAACCTGAAACATATTTAAAACATTACTAGGATGATGGTCTATTACAATAACAATAGCTGAACAATAAATCATACTTGTAATTTTAGGGGAACTCTTCGAAATCCAGGTTGAAGTATTCCCACCCACATGGCGTAGACAGCAAGACCAGACCCAGCAGCTATTTGAGCAACACCAAGAACTCCTAGTGATCTGGTCTTGAGGTCTGCAAAGGCCTCGGTTGGACAATCATCATCCATCTGTAACAAAATCACTGTTATAAATGTGTTATTACATTCAAAGCAATTATGATATTATAACATAAATATAAGTAATTTTATAATCATATACAACAAAGAGTACAGAACTCTTCGACAGATCGACAAAACAAAAAAAAAGTACGTAATTACGTAGGTCCTCACCATCGAGATGTCCCAATGTTGACTAAGGTCACAACATTTTACAAAAACTTTCTCGTTTGAAACGCAAAAATTATACACTGGCTACTTAAAGATATTTAGACCATAAGTTACAGAATTGTTTGCACTATTAAGAGATATATAATTATAAAAATGACCTGCTGGAAAGCTTCGGAGAACACGTCTTCGAGTCGGACTGGTCCGTCTATAAGCTTTTCCGTACTTCTGTGAAATAATGGTTCCGGGGGGTGTGACAACCATAGGCATATTATTTTGTTATGTCTATTAAATGCATGTAACTATGCTATAGGTTCGTAACAACAACACAGTTTTACAAATCACTCGAAAAATAGATCAATGCAACAATTTAGAAAACATGTTTATTATAACAAATATGGTCTTACAATATTTTAAAAAGTAAGAAAAACAGTTTTTGATGATTTATCTAACATTTCAACTTATTTTTCCAATAATCTATTGCTATTAGTCACTGTCTGCATCATCACTAATAATGCCTTGAAGGTTAGTCCAGTTTGTTCTTCTGTGGCTTTTATGTGAGTTTTGATGATCACTGTCAGAACCAGAGTCCAATGCACGCTGATAGGTAGAAGACGGTGGCTCTTTTTGTT
The DNA here is from genome assembly GCA_036025195.1 of Hypseleotris klunzingeri. Classification (NCBI taxonomy): domain Eukaryota; kingdom Metazoa; phylum Chordata; class Actinopteri; order Gobiiformes; family Eleotridae; genus Hypseleotris; species Hypseleotris klunzingeri. The sequence continues at coordinate 10,879 of JAVQJW010316160.1, forward strand.
CATGCCAGGCCATAGTTGCACGACGTTTGGGTCGACCTGGGGAAAAAAGAAAATACTGCTATGTATGCACTATGCAGTATGTATGCTACTGTATACAAAACAGGGTCTGCAAGAATCATTACCATTTGACGTTATTATATTCCTGGTATCAAGCTCTAATAGTTCCTGGGCTTCCTCTCGCTGTGTTTTGATCTTTTTGCACTTTTCTTTTGAAGGTTTACCTAAAAAAAATAAAGATTATGTTACATGCTTTAAAATCATTTTTAAAAATACAAATGTAAACAATGTATACAATTGTTATCGGACACATTGTGTTTATACTGACCCTTGACTCCCAGATCTTCGAGCTCTTTGTTTAATCTCTCCACTTTGGAACGAATGGACCGGCAGCCATCAAGGAGCTTCTTATAATTCCGCCGAACGCCACAGAGCGCAATATAACGCTTCAGCCTAACTACTGATTTGTTCTCTTCCTAAAAATACAACACATATGTTTAAATGAAAAAAAAGTCATGTAATAAGTTAAATACATTTTACTTGCTCACCTTTTCACTTTTTGGCTTCTCTTTTTTCTCTGCTTTCTTCTTGGTGACCTCAGGCTTTTCCTTTTTTTTGACAGGCTCATCTTCCAAAGAAGGAAGTGAGGAAGAATCTGAGTCTGGCTCCCTGTCTTTTTTGTTCTCTGATGTATTCTCTAAGATACAGCCAGACCAAAATCCTATAAATAAAAAGCTAGTGATATAAAGCATTTGATATTGATAATACATACCCTTTTCACTGTCATCTGAAGACTTGTCATTCTCCATCTTTTCTGAATGGTCTGAGTCATCTTCATTGTCACTCTGTGGTGTCCCTTTGGATTTTTTATTTTTCTGGCTTTCATCCTCTTCAGAACTATCACTGCTCACCTCATCATCTTTACTCTGAATATTTTTCTGTGTTTTGTCTGAAACTGATTTTTTATTTTCTTCATCTTCAGAATCATCACTGCTTACATCACTTTTCATAGTTGTTTTCTTTGCAGGTCCAGCTTCCGTTTGGTCATCACTGTCTTCACTTCTCATTGTGTTCGTTTGTTGTTTTGTTTCATCATCATTTTGTTCTTTATCTTCAGACTCATCAATGCTGACTTGTTTTTTACTCTGTCCCTTATTAACCTTTTCCTTGGATATGTCTGGTTTTGACTTTGAAACGTTAGACTTCTTGTCACCTGACCCTTTACTTCTAACGGTTTTCTTACTCATAGGTCCAGTTTGCACTTCATTGTCAGAGTCATCACTGTTTACTTCTTTTTTTGTCTTTTGCTTTGATGCACCTTTTTTTGCCCTCCCAGTTTTCATTCGAGCTTCATTTTGGGATTCATCACTTGATTCTAGAAGAATACACAAGCAATTTATCAAATGCAAATTAAAATAAATATCACTTAAATATACCGAGAGATGATCTTGATTGATGACGAGATTTTTTAGCCCTGAAGTCATCCTCAGCGTCACTACCATTCTCTTCAACATGACTGACATTTTCCCTTTTCCTTTTGTTGGAGGATGTCTTGGTCTCATTTTCTTTTTCATTATCCTGCAAGTGAAGAAAAATAGAATAAGCCAATGACTGTGATGTTTTGGACAAATCATAAGTGTTTACAATACCTGCATTTTAATCAACTCGTTTTTGACCACCTCCTTCATGAACTGTTTAGCCTCAGAACTTAAGCAGTCTTTGCTCATATGTGCCAAATATCGTTGCTTTAAAATTCCTATGGTGAGTGTACTGGAAACAGACATTTGCATATATTAAGTAGGAACAGTAATTACACTTGTAAATTGATTGCTTAAATATACACATTTCCGCAATGTTTAATTTGAGTACAGTAGCTACTAGCAAACAATGCGCACTGTGGATAATGTCTGACTCCTGGCTTTCAAAGCACATTTGAATGGGTTTGTAGTTAACATACATACAATTATACCTGAGGTCTGCCCCGTTACGGAGCTGAACGAGCACAAAATTACGAATGTTTTCGTTTTCTTCTTCCGAGAGCAACATTTTTGTCTCTTTGGCGGGGCTTATGAGCACGTCGTACGTAGGAAGTGACGTCGACAGCAGCCCACGCCCATTGAATCGGGCTTTCAAGCTCGACATCCCTTACAATCAGGTTTTGCTCATAAAAGAAAAAAAACTTGAAGGTGTTGTTTAGTTAAAAGATGAGCCAAAATGAAGTTTTTCTGAAATATTTTATTAAACAACTTCTGATGACCAAAACAGGACGCAAGTTATATTAGTGCAACATTTCCAGGTGTTATAAGGTGACTTTCTGAAGGGTGCCAGATATACATATTGCTCCCATACAGAGTTTTACTCACATTCCATTTAATATACAGGTCATCATAGACTAGTACCTGAGGGAAATTTAGTTAAATTATTTGTTTACAAATGCATTTTCCATTATCATCACAGTATATTCAATTTGAGTGAAAACTTTTTA
>JAVQJW010316849.1:0-11363 GCA_036025195.1 Hypseleotris klunzingeri
GTCTCCTGTTTGGACTCTATACAAATTACTGTATTTCCCATTGTCTATCATATAACATTCTATCTAACTATCTGTGAAGTTTCTGATGAAACAACATTGGTTTCCTGTATCACTAAGAACAATAAAACCAAATATGTAAATAATGCATTGGTGGACCGGTGCAATGCTAATAATCTAATTGAATGTAAGTAAAATTAAAGAGCTTGCGGTGGATTACAGTAGAAATTAATATACAAGTCACTAACATCCAGATTCAGCAGGTTTTTGAGCTTTATTATCTCATTGGCCTCAACATGGCCAGGCAATACTCTCAATCTCAAGAATCTAAAGAAAGCACATCAAAGGCTTTATTTTCCAAAACAACAAAAAGGTGTGTGTGTGTGTGTGTGTGGGGGGGGGGGGGGGTGTTTCTGGCCTTCTTAAATTTGATCAAGCAGCTGTGGAGAGTGTGTTAACCTTTTGGTATTACAGTCTGGTTTGTAAGTCTGACTGTAGAAGAAATACAGTAGGAACAGCATCAAAGGTCATAGGACGTGAAGTAACATCATGTTCAGAAATCTATGGACCAGGCTAAAGATAATGGACTCAAGATTCTAACTGACCAGTCCAACCCTCTGCCTTCTTACAAGAGACTGACCAGCAAAAACAAAAACATCTGGATTCCTGACCAGTACATAGCATTGTCTGTCCACTTGATAGCCTAGACCTTGCTTATTAAACCAGTGCTTTTGTTGCGTCATTGTCAATAGAATGAACATGTACAGCTTTCTCTCAGTCTTATGCTGGATGTATGTATCTAAAACTAATGAACATAGACCCCGTGCGGTTCATCTTCCGCTACTCCCTCCAGAGATTGGACCGAACTGATCCATAGATCTTCAGGCTGGGCTCCAGGAAGAGAAACAAATACATTTATATATCCCCAATGGTACAGCTACATGCTCATGTCTGATGTGCCCACACACGTGTGAAATTAAAACCATCAGGTCTGACTGAGGATATCATTTCTCCTGATGAAACATTTTGGAACTGAAGAAACTGTGGGACCTATTTCTGCGCTTTGGTGGCTCTTGTGGGTAATGGCCACAAGATGGATGTTGATGTGAATCTGTCCCATGCAGCCATTTAGATAGTATATAGATCGTATATGCATGTATAGAAAAAAGAGCAATCTATAAACAGTGGAGTTAGACTATATTCAAGTAATTATTTGAATTTCTTCCTGGATTTGAGGGAAGTAGTTTATTCACACTATTGCGTACCAGGTTTTTGAGGATCAATTCAGTTTGATGTGATATATTCAGATTTTGCAGTAAATTGGTGTATAAAAGTGTTCTCTAGTATTTCTTTATAATATAGAAACATACAATTTAATTCCAAGATACAGGAAAGTCCGCAGACTTGCACAGGGACATGGGGTTTGACTCCAGATTGTGGCCTGCTGATAGAGTGGAAGTTTTGTCATGCACTCCACTGTGAGGGGAGGATAATATGACCTTCCTCACCTGACTGGCTTTTGTTGTGACTCTAGGGTGATGAAGAAACTGGCCTTGAGAATATTCCAAACTTTGACCACTACTTCCACAATAAGTTACATGAGAAACACAGAAACTAAACAATTATCTTTGCTCATCTAAGTTTTAAAAAGTGAAATCCATGTTTTCCTCTGCTTAGGGACATTTCTGTCAGTTCCTACTAAATGCTCTGCTGCATATGTTCAGTGAATATGTCAGTAGCATCTGGTGTGTGATTCTCACAAGACGCAGATATTATTTTCACAATAAATCAGCTGTGTGCACCTGCTGCGAGCCAAACTGACGGAAGATGTGCTGCGGCCACAAAACAATAAACCCAAAATAGAACCATCTCTCCAGAGCTGTGAGAGCTCTTCAATTACCTAGTAATTCCTGCTAAGGTTTTAATATTTACTGTATATTTGGTTTTAAACTATTGATCAAATAAACCTTTGTTGCTTATTTTTACTGCACACTATTTTCTGTGTTGTGTCTGATCTTTTCACGCTGGATGGTTCTGCTACTGATAGGGTGATGGGTTCAGAAATGCTCCGACTCAAAGTATGGTTTTAGTAAAAATAAAATAATTTGTACTTATGTTGGCAGTACCAAATCCTCTAAACATGACATGATCAATAATGGAATGTTATTATTATTCATTTAATTTGCATTAAATATACGCTTTTATAGAAAACAATAGACAGAAGATGTCACATCACAATGATATAATACACCTACACTAAACAAAGCAAATCAGATTAAATTTTTTTTTTAATTTGCTTAATGCAAAAAATACTAGTTTTAGCTTATAGATTCAGACACACATTAAAGATTGTATTTGAGATATTTAAACGTTATGAATGTTGTCCATTGAAGTTGAAAATCCATAATTCCTAGCTGGAATGATCTACTTAAGTAAATCGAGACACTGAAAACTTTTGCCTGTGAATGATTACTGCACAGTTTTTTAAGTTGATGTTTTTTGTTTTGTTTTTTCTTTCACACACATTTGTAATAACATGGATACAACTACGTCTACGTAAAGCCTGGTTTCTCGGCTGGCTGGAGTTAAGAGAAAGTTGCTCTATTCTGGGAACACATAATGGGCTCTGGCTGGCAGCATCACCCACTGTGTTACAATGACATTTCCCTCCATCAAAAAGAAAGTACTTGTGAGCCCTGTGTCTGGGTCACAGAGGGTCCTCCGGTAATCAAGAGACTGAGAGAGGCTGAGAGAGGAGACTGGACACAATACACACACCTAAACTTGACGTGTGAGGAAAGTATGCTGTTTTTTTTTTTTTTTTTTTTTGCTGTATTGTGTAAAAAAAGTGTTTTTGTTAAGCCTTACACATTTCTAGATAGAGTGTGGCAGGTGTTTTGAATATGTGACAATTATCCATTTCTACTTGAGGTATGAGAAAAGACATTTTATATTCAACCTGGTAGAATGGAATATTGCAATATTTTTTGTCAGAACATTCTTTTTTTTCTCTTTTTATTGGCTAGTTTGGATTTTTGCAATATGGATATTTGCTGATATTGTAGTAACATTATTGCAATATAATGTGCAGCCCCAATTTCTAGGCCTACTACGCTCTATTACTGACCTTTTGGAAAATTATGTTCTCAACAGAGTATCAACAGACCATCATTCACAAAAAAACAAACAAACCAAAAAAACGTGAGGAAACTAAATCACTGGCTTAAGACTCAAACATGATGAAACAGGAATACTTAACAGTAATCAAGCATGTTTAAGATAAGGTAATTAATGGGGCAGAGACGCAAAGTGATACATTTTTCATGCCTACACTGCCTCTCATAAAATCACTGTCAGAAAATGCCAGTGTATTTCAAAGGACTCTATTAAGCCTTATGTCGCCCCCTTCTCCGTGACCTTTCCTTGCTCTGATTCAAAATGAAAGTGACCTGTGGGAATCAATGGCGTCCTCTCATCAAACACACGTGGCTATCAGACTGTGTCCTTTGTCACACTCACACTGACATTCAGCACAGCAGCACGCCATCGATCCAGGCAGCGGTGGAGGGCAGGCGGGAGCTGATGGTCTGATAAGGTGCAGTGATACAGAGCAATCAGAAAGTGAATAAGGGTGAACAGACGCTATAGATGCTGATGACTGATGATTGCTGAGACCGGGACATCCTGCCAATAGACTGTCAGCGCCAACAAAACCCTGCACTCAAAAGATATGGGAAAGGTGAGAGTTTGCTAAACCAAAGGGCATGTTTTCATTTAGCCAGTGTAACCAGGTGAATGTCCGGGCTGAGTTGCTGTAGTGGGGAAATCGGCAGGCCAACTTCTGCATTCTATCAAGTCATTCAAAGCATAAGAAGTGCCAGCCAGGTGACATAAGGTCTCTTTGTTTTGTTGTTATTTTTGCAGTGTTATGCAGTCGAGAGCCCTGCATGTCCAGACCACTGTGATGTTGTCTGTCTGGACTGCATCTGAATAGCCTTCACAACTCGCTCCTAGCTCGGAGGTAAATGGGACAGAGCTTAAAATGCACACATTTTAAACTTATCTTGTGCAAATGGATATATAGGCTGCTGTTGTGTTATAGATTAAATTAGCCACTGTTGTTTTTCTTTGGGTCGATTCTTTTTGTTTGCTAATGTTTCAGTTGTGTGTCATTTCTTTCAGTCCTTTAGTTCAGATTTTGTTTTGTTATTTGGTTAGTCTGTCTGCTTGCAAGACTGCATTTTAATGTTGTGTCTGTCTCTTGCTTCTGGTCCATACTTGGTTGCCTTCTGGTGGAACATTTTAACTGCCCTGCTGTTTTATAAACTTGGGATTTAAATAAAATAGTTGTTTATTGTAAACATTATATATGCTAAATTTACTATGTATATGGTTGAATGTGAGTATTCTATTTTATGTAAAATACAGGCTGTTGATTTGTCCCTGAAGGTCTACTACTAGTTAATCAATGAGCAGCAGAACATCGCAGGAAATCTTGCATGAGAAGGAAATTAGAATATTCACAGCCTCACAAGTTGATGACCCATAAACAGACGTGAAGTGAAGTGAATTGTATTACATATTATATTGACACTTCAAAATCACGCAAATTCACAGTTTGCTGTGCGGCCCCTAGGCAATAGAAGACTTGGTGGTAGAAAGGTTGTGAATAATTATCTTTTATGTAATATGTGTACCAAGGAATCACACACACACACACAAAACTAAAATTCTATTAATCTGATGCCTTATTGTCAAAGGGAATTGTTGTACCACAGTCCCTTGACATTGGTACAGTAGTGTTTCTGATAATTACAATAGTTTGCATCATGTGGCCGCCTTTTGTTATTTCCTGTTTGAAGATTGTTCCTTTTGCAGTGAGAGCCCTTGGTTTGTTTTGCTGTTCAGTCTTATTAATGGCTTCTCTCTGTGGCTTGTACTATCCTCAGGTCAACCCACACTAGTAAGATTTATCTGAGTAATGTTTCAGCAAAGCCCTTATACACTATTCTATGCATAATTTATTTTCAAAATGGTGGTCTGAAAATGTGTTAAGAAAATATTCTGCTACCTGGTTATTGATATGCTTGTGTAGATGTGACAAAGTAGCTCGTTGAGGCAAACAAAAATATCTGAATAAAATCAATATGTATGTTGTTTGAAAGGGGGTGGTGCATAGGACGAATGCCTCAACCAAGTCAGTTGTTTTATTGGAATCAGATTCAAATTTTAAGATACATGAATGTGATGGCTGGTTGTTTATCTTGGTAAAGTAAACCATACGCCTCATAATAAAGAAAGTAGAAATATGTATGTTAATATGAATGCATCAATTAGAGTTATAGAGTAAACACAGTTATTTTAACCAGGTGGTACTGACTTATGTGAATGTGTATGTAAGCATGTACTGTATATGGTTTTAGAGAAGCTTAATTTCATAGGACCAGACCCTGTATGGGCAAAATTTACTTAATGTACTGGAAAAACTTGATTGATTGTATATTTTTAAAGAAATGCTACAAGTGGCTTTCGCACAATCTTGGTGCTTGTTTGTAGTTCATGTTCTCTATCACTAAGTAAGTCAGTGGTGCAGGTCATCCCTCTACAAGCTGCTAGTACAAAATAGCAAACAACTCAAACATTATCAAGATGCCAAATAAAAATTGTTCTTGTTTTTGGTAGTAAAAATTAAAAAAGTAAACCTACCAACAAAGACTACTAATACCAACTAAAAGTACCAAAGCATTGCATTGCCAGTTGGTTACAAAATATCAACCTCATTCTTTCTATGAATTTGACTAATTTTTGCAGGCTCATTTCGCTTTCACTTCTCCACACCTCATTGTACCCAGACCAGACGTATCATATAAAAATAGAAATGTAGCTGTCTGTCTTTTGAAACAAGTAGGGCTCATCACAGCACTTTGTTTCAAATAGCCAGTCATTTGGGCTGAAGCAGGAGGGATGTTCTTGTCATCTTCCCCACGGTTAGCTTCCAGACAGAGCGCCGCTAATGACCGCCACTGTCACCATCCGGGCCCGGTTGCCATGATTAGGCCAATGACCTTTAGCCGAGACACATAATTCAACAGCTTAGTGATTTTTATCCTTCTCAAAATTCAGTGACAGCCCAAGAGAGAGTGGTCTGAGGCGGTAAGGGACTCTTCAAAAACTTAATAAGCGGAAGATCAGATGGAAAAAGTTGTTAGAAAAGATGCCAGGGAAGGATCATGTGCTGTATATGCCTTAAACGTCTGGCAGAATCTGGTAAGAGACTGGCTTAAGGGAAAGGTGAGAAAAAGTGAGAAACGATGAAGAAAAACAGGAATAAAGTGCAGAAAAATGTAGCCTGTAATGATATTAGAAAATGACATTTGGATCTAATCGTTTTAAGTGTTTAAGCTCTACAGTCTGTAAGCAGTGTAAAGGCCACATGCACTGAGAACATGCTGTACATCAGAAATATTATACACTGTGATAAAAACAATGAGTTGAACTGTTTCAACTTGGGATGCATTGATACCGATACTGGATTGAATATTAATTCCAATCCAGGCCATTCAGCTGGACTGGTGGATTGGAAAATGTTGCTGATACTGGAGCCGATATAATTTACTATACTCAAAATAATTATGAGCAGAAAAAACAATGTGTCAAATTAAATGTTTTGATATACAAAATTAGGAAAGTGGGATTGGTGTGATGATGTGTGGCCGTCAAAAAGGAAGTATGTCATATGATATAAGTTGACAGTGAAAATATTTTAACCTAAGAAACAACATATTATTATTCTTGTCATTGATGTCATCTTGAATAAAAAAAAAACGTCATAGTTGTGTAGAGTAAATGCATTTAATGGTAAAGTGCTTTGGGTTTTCAGAAAAGCACTATTTACATCCGATGCATTATTACTATTATTAAGTGTCTTGGAATAGTGTTGAGACCACATGACTTTCTACAGTGAGAGAGGAACCACTTTTCTAAGGTTATCTAAAGTTCAGAAGCTGAGTCACATCTCAATCCCACCATTTGCCTTTTTAGTCTACGGTTTAACTTCAGTTTTATTCTCATTTTTGTCTCTTCCCACTCTCTCTACTGTCTCACTGTTGTTCAAGCTTCCAGATATAGGCAGAAGCTTGTGCCCTAAAGATGACCCTCCCTGCGTAAACAGCTCTCTATCATTTCTTTCAATAATTCAACACAAATCCATTTTAGTGTACTGAGACATTGTCGCTCTTGTAAAATTGTAATATGTAAAAAAAAAAATGGAGCAAGCAGCCTCTAAAATTGGGAAACAAATTATAATGTACTATTGGTTTAGCCTTAGTCTAATCATAGTTTAGTCCTGGTTTAGTTTAGACTTGGTTTATGTCAGTACATTGTTTTTATTATAGTATTTTATTTTTTAATAAATATTTTTTTAACTTCAGTCTAATGATTATTTTGCTAATCGATTATTCAGTTGACGACTGTGATTAATCGTTTGTTTGTTTTTTACAAAATTTGAACCAGGTGAAGCTTAAACTATGTCACCCGAGGACTTCTGGATAGAGCAGATTTACCAACAAAGAAGGTTTTTCATCTTAAAAATGCCAAATGTATTTATTTTTAGTACGATTCTGTCGGGTTGTAAAAGTAATGGCATGTTTTAGAGTTCCAGATATATTCCAGTTAACGATTATTCAGTATCTAAATTAGCTGACGATAATTTCAATAATCAATTACTCTGATTAATTGTTTAAGCCCTATATTTCAGACTGCAAACAGCAACTTTATGAACATGGTAGTGTGACTGTGAGTAGTGGTGAACCTATTTAGCAGTAAATTAAATCTGATCAGTAAAGATAAAAGAAAATACAGTTTTATCAATACAAAGACACAACAAAGTTTTCATTTCAAGTAGGACTAAAATAAAACCTAGACAAATTTTGAAAAATGAAGAGGCGTGATATTTTGCGTTTCATCAAATAGGCTTTTTAAGGCAGTGCTGACTTAAGATGTTCAAAGCCCATGAAATCCAGGCGCCTCTGCTCACCCAACTGCTCATGTGGAAAACTGGTTGTCATTGGGGTAATTCTTCCTGTCCATTAGAGCAAATTGCATCATTACAAAAATTTAACAGCAAATCCAGTCAGGTAAAAGCTATAACAATTTATGAGAGGGCGTTCCATTTAATTGCATGGTTCAATGAGAAACACTGACCTCCGAGATCCTCTCAAATTCACATAAGCACTGGTTATAAACAGATGAACCATAGTCAGTCACCTCATTATCCACCCATCCAGATCTGCTAAATCAGCACAGCGAGAAGAGGCGCTCACCACGACACATATCATTTCATCCTGATTAAAACTCACTGGTTTGAGACCCAGTCAGATGCCACACAATTAGCCTGCTCGGCATTTGGCCAGATGTGCACCGGGTGGGACGCAGCATGGCAACCAAAAGAGGGGCGATCCTGGCACGTAAATGACGATTATCAATCTCACTGTCATAAAGAAAAGCAAAATGGAGAAAGTGGAAGAAACATCAAAGGGACAACACAGAGAAGTTAAGAGAAGAGACAATTAGATGCTTTATTGATGAAATTTAAATGTTTCAGTAATCAAATGGTCATTAGTTCTGTTTGTTGGTGTGTGTCATTGGTGATTATAACCGGACTAATAGACTTAAATTGATTTTTAGTCCAGCTCCTTTTTCCTGAGGGCAGGCAGGCAATCAGTTCATGTCCCAGGTGAGTATTGTCTTTTAGGATTTTCTTTAGCCTTGTCGAAATAGCCGTAGTTTGCAGGTCCCTTGATGATCTATAATGAGTCTATAGTTTACTGTTAAAGTTGTCATGTACTATGTAGTTAGTTTACAGCAAAGACACCACACTGTCTTTGTAGTCATTTTGACTCAAGAGTATTAAAATATAGCTCATTATAAATTATCTATTCAATTTATACCACTCACCAGGTTAGAAGTCGTACCAGTTTAAAGGCTGACAAAAGATAATCACACTTAATAAAAAGTTGTTATTGAGGTTATGATTACTAAGGATAGAAGAGGCCATGTAAAATTGTTTACACAGCCAAAATACAGTATGCATTATGTTATACACCTGACAATAGACACAAAAAAGTTAACTGTGTGTGTGTACCCTAGAATGGGAAGGTTTTGATGTTGAGGCTTGACCCTAATACAACATGACCTGGTTTTGATTGCATAGTAGTCCAGTGAAAGGCAAGTGGTCTTTCAGTCACTGATTGTTGTTAAACTGAAGTTGGTGCTATACAATTGTAGTTCTTAAAGGCATTCCATAATATTTGTCTTCATATGGCAATATGACTGTTCCAAATAATCCAACATGGCCGTCACTATTTTATGTTCAAACATTGCAAATATACGAACTGAAATATGATATATCAAGAAAGAATAAAAGAAAGATTTGGCTAGATCTATCAAAATAAATCTATAAAAACTCATGCCGGAACAATACGTTTTTTTCAGATGGTTTACACTTAAAAGTTTGCACCGAATCAAAGGCATCTCAAACAACCTCTGTGATAACATAAATTACAAGCACTTGAGATGCATCGGTAAAGGCACAATAAATATCTGGAGTGTCTGCTTCGGGGAGAATAACAACACAAGGCTTTGATGTAAGTTTCTCATTGGACCTGTGAGTCACTGAGACCTGGAAGTGACACAAACAGTGAGACGACACACACTTATAATTAAGGCTAATATTCAACAGCAGCAAAGGCTCTGGAGACGCACAGAAAAGCACAGTGTTATTTTGATTTTGGTTTGAAGTAAAATGCTCAAATGTATGTAGAAAATGAGCTCAGTCATGTCCGTGGGGTAGAGAAATGACTTGCGTGTTGGGACTTTAAATACGTCTTAATGCAAAATGTGAAACCTCTTTGGACTATACACTGCACCGTGCATGTTTCTTTAATTTGACTTCTTTTAAAGCTGTAGTCTGGAGTGTTCCTAAAATAAGAAATTGTGAAAAAAACAATGTAAAAAGCTTGGGGTATATAAAACAATTGCGTATATTAGAGAGAGGGTTAGTCCTTAGCCATTGCCACTATAGGTCAACCTGACCCACATGTTAACTGTGGTAGGGAAAACCAGAGGAAACGTATTCAGACACACAGAGAACATGCAAACTTCATACAGATAGGGCGAGCCTGGGACAACCTTCTCGCTGTGAGGCAAAAGTGCTACCCACTGGACAACAAATGCTTAAATTGACTGTCTGACTCTGTTCTATGATGTAAAGTAAGTAATATGTCATAATTATTATTTTTACTTTAGTCCCTGGCGTCCCTGGCCTCTACAACAACATGAAATCACAGATGTGGATAACCAATTAGACCAATAGTTGAGTTTTGAGTGTTCTCACACAAACTGATTTGAAGGCCAGGGATGGGACATAAGTACTGTACAATGTAGGCTATTTCTTATAATGTAACTACAGTTTTAAAGCTAAAAAAAAATGCATTGCAGTTTTCCGTTTTGTGTGCATGTTTACCTTTTTATTTAATCAAGAACGTGTCAAAGCAGTAGTTGCTATTTACTATAAACTAAAAAAACATTTGTCTTTGTCCACTTATTTCTGTTAGGAGTCACAAGTCCCCAGAGCCTATCCCAGCACACATCAGACCTCTCCTTTACACCTCCTCTACCTGTACCCTCGCTGCATCCACAAAACTGACACACTCTCCAGCCTTCACTCTTGATTTAAGTCCTTCTGTCAGTCTTGCTCTTTTTTCTGTGATTTTTATTCACAGAGGAAGACAACAGCACTTTTCCGTTTTGTCGTTTTTGTTCTTTCAAATAAACAGCTGTCTCTCACCAACAGTCTGTACACACTGATGAGTTATCTTGGCTGAATTATTGCATCTGCCAATCACTGCTGTCTCTCAGTGTTCTTTTACTCTTTCCACCACGTCGCCGGAGGAGCTGTTGGTGTAGGTGGACTAGCAATAATGAACCCACTTGTTTTTAGTATGTTTCAATTCTTTATTTACAATTAACTCAACTTATGCGAATGAGATTTTTTAACTTGTACATTGACACCTTCTTAACCCCTTACTGCCCGTTGTTGCTAATTAGCGACATACCCATTTTGGTCTCACTGCAGCCAAGTTGGTTTAAAAATCCAACTAATTCCACTTCATACATACTTAACACATCCCAGGGTATGTTTTAGAAACATTTTCACACCATCTGACATTTGGGAGAATAAAGGACATCCGTCTGAAAATAGTGAAAGTCTTACCTGACTGTAATATTGGGTTTGGGGGCTTCTGTGTATTTTCAAATTATTATTATTATTTTCAAATTTGAGGCAAGTTGGGCAAATAAAAAATATG
>JAVQJW010316913.1:0-15219 GCA_036025195.1 Hypseleotris klunzingeri
TTATATTTTATTATAAATAGTAAATAGTGCTGTATTGTACACAAAATGTCTTACAACAAATTATTGCAGATGTAAAGTAATGATACAAAACGAAATGCAACATATAGTGAACAAAGTGTAGGACTTATTTAAGCACTCACTGGTGCCTGGACATACATGACAGACACAACACTTGAACTTCACTAAATAAATAAGAAAAGGAACTACTTTGGAAGTTCCTGTAAAAGAAAAAAAAGTCTGAAAAAACATGCAAAAACTCAAAATGAACTGTGTGTTATTATGGGCAGAGACATTTTTTGGCTTAAAAATAATGACTACATTATTCCCTGATTGACAAATCAAAAAATTACAGAAAGTCTATTTCTGAGCATATATCAGGGGCTGTGTTCTTCCACATGAGGTATGAATGTATTGCACTTTCTTTGGGTTGCAGTGGTTCCACTCTTGACTCCACACAGCTGTACGTTGTGCCCTAAAGTCGCATTCTTATCTTCAATGTCTCACATAAACATTACATGAAGAATCTCATTATTACCAGATCAATCAACGATATGAATCAAACCACAATGCATTAAGCAAAGGGGTTTAAAACGACTTACAAAGTCCACTCTCATCTCTGCCACTTATTACGAAAATCAAACACACAATCTTGAATGTATTTAGACTGTCCCCCAGCACTGCCGGTCTTTTTCTCTTCATGTTGGTACAGCAAAACCAAAGAAGCTTGGTCCTCGAGCATGACGCACAAAGCAAAGTGAGTTCCAGGTAACAGGAGAGGCACTGCCTTTTGGTCCTGATTAATGCAGTCAACTTCCACCATGGCTTTGACTACCCCTCTGAATCGGTTAGCCCTTCAGCGGGCCCGTCCTATAGGTGGTCACAGAGTCGGGATGTTCTGTTCTCCAGACCTGCCAGAGGAAGCATCCTGCCCTGGGCCAAGAGGAGGACTCAGATAATGAAAGGCACCTGCCATAAGAAACAAAGGGAAATTTACAAAGGTCAGTACATGATAGATAGTGTTAAGCACAGCTGCTTAAATCCATCAGTGTTTTAACAGCAAAATGTGTGACGTGCAGTGAAAGGTTAATTCAGAGTGTTGACAAGAAAGATGGGAATAAGGGTTTACAGCAGGTGTGAATAAATACCAAGCAGTTTGGCTATAAGTTTGTTGAATCTTCTCTCTTGGCTTATACTGTAGCAGGTAAAACAAGGCAAAGATGGAGTTTACGTCTGGCTCTGCTCAGATGATCAATAACAACTCTAAATCTGACCTCCTGTGGGACACCTGGTTCTAATCCGGGCCTGCCAAGGGCCATAATCGCCCCCTGTTAAAGAAACCCTTACTTTCCTTTAAAGCACACACATATACACTGGAGCAATCCCCTGAAAGCTATATGTGAGGCTCTCCCAGGAAAGGCTAAATTAACGACATCAAGATGTTGCCACTGATGGGCAAGTCAACATGTGGTAGTGTACTCCAGATCAGCCGCAACCCCCTTCTCCCGCTTGTCAAACACGCTCTGCAAAGTGGCTCCTTTCATTTGGCCGACTATCTTTGTTACACAGGGGTCATTACATGCGTAGGTGAGCTAGACTTAAGGGGTCTGATGGGGCTCGCTCATCACGCGGGGTCAGGAAAGGACAGTGAGTGAAAATGTGTGTTTGGGCTGTGACCCCAGGATGCCTCTGCATTAAGCCACGTGGATAGGGCAGTGATGGTAATGTAAACTGAAGCTGCCTGGCCACTAGCATACATGTAATTGTGATTGTGTTAGGGGTGATTTGAGAGGCTAACTCATCAGAAAGGTTGGGATACTTAGTCTGGTTTGACAAAAACTGAATGGCAGTATGTGCCATAAAATATATGATTGTTACCTGTTGGTTGTTGTGGTAGTATTTTATGACTAAAAAATAATGAATGACAGAAACATACCTTGCTCTGGCTGTACTGTCCATACTGGTAAGATGGATGGTGGTCCATGGCATAAGCTGGTGATGCGTATGAAGATGGGCAGTAAGACTGGCTGCTTGGCAAAGCGGGCATGCTCGGCAGCCCGGACAGAGCCTCAAGTCGCTGTGAGCTGTGGCAAGTGGTGGCCATGCCCCCATTAGCATCAAGACCTCCAGTCAATGGAGAGATGGCATAGTCACTCTGGGTTTGATGTGGCACTCCACTAGGATTCAGCAAGCCCATCACCTGTTTAGAGAAAGAAAATGATATTAGACATACAACAAATCATCTTTATTGTAATTGTTATTATGTTCAGGTATGGCAGTGGGAGGTCAAAGTGCATTTAGTCTTTGTGCAATCTACCTATCCCGCATGAAGCGAAGTAGGCGGAGATATGTGTCTGAGTGTCAGTGATACATTGTGAACAGCTGCACAAAGGTTTGCGTGAGAATAAGTCATGAAAATGTTGAAAAAGGTGAAGGACAGAACAAGAGTCACAAGAAAGGCATTAGAAGAAAAGGCTCCAAAAGTCCAGTTGAACTGGAAAATATGATGAAGAATATGGCAGAGAGTTTAAAAACAACTGACAGCCAGCTGGCACACATATATCTATCTGCTCATATATTTCCAACAAACGGAAACATTAAGTAACTACAAATGTTCAGTCTGATCTGACCTCACACAAGGATAAAAGCATTGCAATATTTCACAAACTAATATTATTCATCCTGCCAATCAGGTTTACACACAATGCCCTGAAAATCTAAGAAATTATTTAAAACACACAAAAAACGTTGATATTGTCAACCAAACTGCGGAATATTGTATGTTAGTGTAACTCCACCTAGCTACTAGCTGACTACGAGTGAAACAGCAGCGGACTCTGATGGCGTGTCTGTTTTGAGGTTGTTCCGGGGATTAAGTCTCAGGGGGGTGCAAATCCAGGCCGCTTGCTTCCATGGTGAGAAAGGATTCCTTTGGTATGCACCAGATCAACAGTGAGACGCCAGAGACCTGGCACAACAAGAAATCTCAGGCCCAATAACTGCTCTCAATGCGGGCTAGCTGCTCTCACAAGACTATCACCTATCTGAAACAAGACCGATCTACAGACAAATATTACTGTAATGGAGCCATATCTACTGTTGCCTGAACCACTCAATCTCATGTACACAATCCTGTGGCTTTGAGGGTCAAAAGCAATCAAGATACTACTATTTTAAAAGGATGCCATGTAAAGTGAGTTTGAATTCAGAATCAGGCATCTAAACTTTCTGAAGAGCACAGAGGTCTTAGAATATTAACTATCAATGTCAGTAAATTTAATCAGTTCTCATTTCCTCCTACTTATTAACTAAAATCAGGGAATTAATTCTTTCCTCGTCTGAAATGGAAATATCTGTATTCCAATATACATTCAAACAGCTGGTATGAACACACAAATTAAAAGAAATTATCCAACAAAGTGAGTCATTTGCATAAATTACACAGTTTGTTATGAGGAGATAGATTACTTCATTCCAATCAATTAAGACGCTGGAACATTCATGATTACATTTCCAGACTGAGCAAACATTTGAGGCATGCTGTCCCTGTGCAAGACGAGATGCCCATTCTGTACGGAGCTGCCCACTGAGGTCAACGCTCAAACCATATACGGGCCCCAACACCTTTGGCCTCTTTATTGGAGTTAAAGTCAGTCAGTGACCCTGTGGTTGAGTGAACTCACAGTTACCGTTGTTATGGCCCACTAGTACAGCATCGACAAAGTGCTCAGTCACCATTTATATAACTACAAATTACTCAAAACACTTAAAGTAGGCCTTTACTGTGGAATATTGACAATTCACATAAGAAATGAATGAGTACTTCAGACTCCATATAACTCTATCACATTTATGTGCCTTCACAGTGTCTAGCAGGAGTAACAAAGATCTCTTTTATCAATATCCAGTCATCCTCAGGCATTCAGAGAAGCAAACCTGCCCGAGGCTGTTTTTTATCGGTCCCTGACAGGAGCCTGGGTTTCTCTCATGGGTATTAGTACCCAGCATGCTTTGCATGTGGGCAAGGCACCCTTTGTGGTGGTTAAAAGCTCGTTTTACGGCTGTTAGTCCATCTTCGGGGCTGGTGGAGAGCCACTGATGGACACTGATGACTGTGTAATCGACCATAATTGTCTTTTCAGTTTTGATTTGTGTCATCATTCGACATCCATACATCTCCCTCTGTCTGCTGTTCCCCTCCCCAAAGACTGACGTCCACCACATTTTAAATTCATCAAACAGCTCATCAGAGTAAACAAAAATGAAAAGCTACCATGTTTTTCACCTAACAAGGTTTTCATCAATGCTACCTCCTGGGTCACTGAGAGGAGTGAGTGTGTTTGTGTGCATCGTTATGGTTCCATATGTAGCTGTCATAAACACCATGAAGAACGATTTGTCTGTGTGTCCTTGTAATGAAGTCAGTCTGTTTGTTGTGTATATGTAAAAGAGCAGGCTGACTGGACTGACCTGTGGGGAGAGGCTGTTGCTGATGCTGGGGTTAACAGTGGGGTTGGTGTGTCCCGTTGGGGCTACAAAGCTCTCGGAGTACCCTGAAAATCCATGGCGTCCAGAAGACAGGCAGTACGCAGAGCCTGCATCCTGGGAGCTGGCTGAGGAGGTGAGCCCACTCTGGTGCACTGTGGTGGGGGGCAGGGGTTGTGGCCGGTGCACTGTGCTGGGCTGCTCAGAAACTGCTATTGTGAAAGAAAATCACAGTTAAACTACTCCTTACTTAAAACTCAAAAGCCAGCTGTTATTTACCATTGCTTTTTGAATACCTACCTTGAGCAATAGAGGTTGGAGGGTACGGACTGTCAGATAGCTGGTATGGCTGCAAACCAGACATAGCGGATGGAGCAAAGCCACCGGGAATAAGGTGGTTAAATGCCATTAGCTGATTGGCTCCTGCCTGCTTCCTCCATCGGGCTCTTCTGTTGCTGAACCACACCTGAGAACACACAGTATAGTATTTCAGTATAACATTGTATTGATTTTATGCTTGCATGGTTGGGACTTTTTAGTATTTATGTCTAAGCACCTTCTGACCCTGATTTTAAATTCTGGGGCCTCGGACATTTTTGTATGCTCAGTCACCGGGTTCAAACGCCCAAGGGTTGTTAAAGGCTACTATTATGGCACACTATCTAAATCAGGCTTCTATTTTGGGATCCTTACACCAACCACTTTGACACAAATAGTAAGCTTCTTGAAAACAGTGGGCACTGTGTTTGAAAGGGTCACGGGGGGGCAGTCAAGTCTAAGATTTTAAGGAATTTGTGACAACATCCTTAGGCCATTTTAACAACACGTGATGAACCAAAACATAACTCAAAATGAAGCTTGTGCATCTACTAACCTGAACTCGTGCTTCGGTCAGTTTGGCGCGCTGAGCCAGCTCCTCTCTGGTGTAGATATCAGGGTAGTGTGTGCGCTCAAAGGCCCTCTCCAGCTCCTCCAGTTGCTCCGCCGTAAAGGTGGTCCGACTGCGGCGCTGCTTTCTTTTCAAAGGCAAACCAGGCTCTGAGTCTACATCTGAGGCCTCGTCCGAATGGCTCGCTGAAGAAAATCACAAAACAAACAGATTTTTACTTTGGTATTCAGAGTTAAATTAAACTTTGTGATACAATGGTATTAAAACAAAACAATATGCTGACAGCAAGGCCACTTTAGATGGTCTCCTAGTGTTCTCTTGAAGCTTTCAGTAGCTCCTGAGGGGATCAAAAAGCAAAGGCTGCTTGAACATGGATTAAAAAGGACTAGATCCCTCCAGGGCATCTAGCCTATGTGTCTCTCCCTGTCCCGAGCCATGCTGTGCGCGACGCCGATAGGGTCTCATGGTGAAAACCTAGCAGCCCCTTGCAGGTGCTTCTTAATCTATTTGTTCAGTTGAGTCATAGGAGAGCGACTGGGTGAATGGGAGACAGCTATTGGGATCTAATTCAGCAGAAGAAGAGAATCAATGAAGTCTTGAGGGTAGAGACAGAGGCCATTGCTGCATTTTGGGGGGGGGTTGCCCATCTATTAAATAATGATTAGGCAGCACAAATTAGCGTGTCAGCCCACCATTGTGCACCATTACATGTCTCCGATCCCCCATCTCTTTCTAAGTCATGCAAACTCACAAACATGCATCTGCTGCGTCTCAGCCAAGGGCTTTCACTCTCTGAGCCTCCTCTATGACAATGTGTCAAACACAGATGGACACAAGGCAAAAAGAGTGAAAATCTACTCCCAAATCCACCCAAAGGAGACCTCTTAAGACAAGGGTTCACTGCACCGATTCGACATAGTGGCACCAACTCTATGGCTCTGTTCAAACTGCAAGAAAAATGGCTCAGATTTGAATTCCTTTGTTTGGCCATTCATACAGAAACACACTCCAAGAAACTCATGGCAATGTAACCATAAAGTAAAGCTGGACCAAGACTACACTATTTCTCTCTAAGATTTAAAGTTTAATTAAAAAGTGCCAAGTCAGACATGGAGGGGGGATCCAAGGATCTCCCCTCGCTGGAGCCAGGCAGGAAATGTTTGTGCCGGTTGCCAGTGTGTGTCTGACCAGGCATTACACACGGATTTGGTCTCTGGGAATGCTGCCGGACCGCCAGCACAGGAGATTGGGATGCTGAGAGGACCTCTTTATTACACTGGAACTGAGGGCGCCACACTGACAAAAAGGCTCACAGAGGATTGGTCAGACACTCAAATTCTATTCAGGCTGGGATGTGGTTTGTTTAGGTTAGGCCTAGGCCCAAACCACACACCATCAAAATAGTCAGATTTTCCTTCACTAAAACATGTAGCGTTGATAAGCATGTGTAGTCCCAAAAATCAGCATAAGAAAAGTGTTTGGAAATATGGAAAATTATAGAGAAGTATATTGGTCAATATTGCAGAGGGAGGATAGCTCATAAAAGTGAAGCCCTCATTGGCACAGTAACTCATGTTAACTACAGCTGGGAGTGGATTAGCTTCCTCGGTTCACTTTTCCCTCTCTTTTTCTTCTCTGTGTTTTTTATTATTAGTATCCTCAGACAAAACGCTCTGTCACAGACCTCTTTCAAACTCAATGACAGTGTTGCTTTTGTCATCCACTCGCCTGTGCTTTCTCTTCCTCCCTCACTTTTTTTTTTTGGAAGTGCTGTGGCCAGGCCTTTGTATGTTCACAGGGAAAAGCCTGTGGCAGAGCTCTATTGGGCCGATTACCACGCTCCATCTGTAGGAGCCATCAGGGACGGCCGGGCCCGCATTCAGGGGCCTGTCACCTGCCCAGCAGGGGAGACGGGCCGGGGGGGTCAGGCTGTGGGGGAATGAAGGCTGCAGGGTGGGGGACAAAGAGGGCCAGAGCATGGCCACAGCAGGGAGCAGGCCATCCCTCCCTCTGTAGTGCAGCTGGGGGAGGGCCAAGCTGGAGGGGCACCTGAGGAAGATGCTCAGGAAAAAGAAGGAAAGAAAATGTTCCTTCATTTCTTACTTTTTTTTCATATAACATTTAAAAACATTTTAAATTTAGTTTTAATGGAGAAGTGGACTTCAATAGCCCTGTTCCCACACATTCCCCACAACAAATGGCAGAAGAGGATTCTAAACACACAAAAGGAGGCCTCGACCTCCTCACTTAAACACCCAAATCAAATTTTACGCTGCAGCTAAAGCGCTGGGGAGCTCAAAGTCCTCCATAGCTCCTCACAGTTCTGCACTAGCTCTGACAAGAATCTTAAAGAAAAGATAGATGATTATCCTTCAAGCGGATATTGGTGTCTACAATACACATATGCTCCCAGCTATGATTAAAAAACTGTACTGTAAGTCATGACAAGCTGATTGGGATAGATAGACAGATGGAAGGGCTATAAACTTCATCTCAAATTTAGGGTCCCTTTGTGTTGATATGATTTGTGCTGACAGTATAAATGGTAAAGTAAAAAGTTAAAAATTAAACAACAAAAACAATTAAAAGGGTAAATATTTCTGAAAATGGTTGATTTTCATTTGTATCTCCAAATGTGTATTTCATTTAAGTCTTCACATCAACAGGTTGTTATCTTGTTGACAGCTGCATAAATCCCGAACAGTGCCTTTACAGGTGTGTGTGTTGCGTACATTCAGCACACATCTACAGACAGTGCTGTGACCCGAAGCTTCTGGTAAACAGGACCTCGTATTGATCGAGAGGCAAGACTGACAGGCAGGAAAGATAAACTCCAAAGAGGGTCACAGATGTGAACTTGGGGAACGTCCAGATCTATTAGCTTCACCTGCTGCAGAAGTGCCTCAAACGCAGTGAAGAAAAAAGCTAGCAGGGATTCCAAGCAAAAAGAATAAAGAGTGCTCTTGTTTACTGCTATAGACTACAGCCAGGACGGGCCTTGCCAAGCATTCACCCCCCTTCCCAAACTTTCTTGAGACGCTAATGCGAAAAGACATGCGCGGGTGAACAAATGTAGAATGCATGTGGCTATAAATTAACACATGGATCTGAAAATAGCAAAAATTGTTAGAAAAGTTTAGCAGAATTTCAGGTTGAAGGAAACAGGAACATATGGGCAGTTTATAGCACTGCAAAAGGGCCTGGCTAGCCATTCCTTCTGAGGATGTTAATAGACAAGCTAATTGAGTCTGCGACATGTGTTCACAGCTACAAAACAAAGGGTAGAAGAGACAAATGAACTACTTATTTGCTCAGGGAAGTAGATCTGTTGCTCTTTTCAGACCAGAGAGCACGGTGGTGGTGTCTGCGTATGTGAATAAGCATTGAATAAAAAAGTAGTTGGGCCAATGTGCGCAGATGCACTGGGAGGAAAGAATAGTTAACTGACAGCTTATGGGCTCAGCTGGGGTTAACAGTTAAGGGAAAAATGGGGAGTTGAGTGGGCTGCTCACTTGACTTGCTAAAGAGCCCCCAGGAACCTGCAGCTGCCTTGGGAAAAGCATGGAGGGGGGGCCAATTGAGGGAGCGAGATGATGATGTGATGGACAGAAAACAAAAATGCAAAACACAAAGAACTGGCCACAGATATGACATTGAAAGATGTATCTCCAATGTCCAATATCAGGAGAGCGACAAAAAAGACACAAATGGCCCTTGCGTGGCTTTTGTGTAGGCCCAGTGAGCGGTGGTTATTATTTAGTTCCACTCCGGGGCAGTTAGGTGACAGTTTCACGGTGGCACAAAGCTAGCAGAGAGGAACCATGCAGGGCAGCAAGCAACAGGCCAGCCCTTCTGCACGCTCCAGCCAAATCACATCATGGCGGCTTGTTTAGGCAAGACTGACATGTAGACAAGCAAACTCCTTTTTACATGTAATTATCCCAGTGCTAAACCAGTATGAATTCCCCAAGAGATGTCAGATTTTCCTAAACATTATCGTAACCCGCTTTTCCTTTGCGGCCTGATAGTTTTAACAGTCAAGTGACCCAAGGTTAGCCCCTGACCTTTTCACAGCTACTGCAGAGAAAACAGCCTCAACGACTGACCCTCCACAAAACTTCACAGGCGCTCAGACAGGGGCCAAAGCATCATTACATTCCAGGCCTTCTTCTTCTTGTGCCCTTCACACAATCATTTACAACAGCTCATATGCACTTTCACAGAAGGTTCATGCATGTTTCAAATCTTGTTCAGCTATTTTATTGTTTTATCACTTTTCTGTGCCTGTCTTTTTTGCAGATTTGTACATATGCAAACTATAATTTTACTTTATTAATAATAGTGTTGCATTTTTGAGTA
Source organism: Hypseleotris klunzingeri (assembly GCA_036025195.1). Taxonomy (NCBI): domain Eukaryota; kingdom Metazoa; phylum Chordata; class Actinopteri; order Gobiiformes; family Eleotridae; genus Hypseleotris; species Hypseleotris klunzingeri. The sequence continues at coordinate 9,731 of JAVQJW010316913.1, forward strand.
AAACCAAGCAGCTTCAGTTTATTCAAGTTTTTTTTCCGCTATTATGCACATGCAAAACTATTAATTTAACGTTAGGGGGAAAATGGCATCTATCATCAAACATCTTAACTATCCACAATATGCAGTGTGCAGCGGGACACATTGCCAAAAAAAGTGAGGCTAAACAAAGTTAAGTGATTGACAACACTGTCTGGCTTTAGTCAATTAACTATCCCATTGTGGCCCTTCTGTGAGGAGTCCCCCTGCCCCGACCCTATTCTCTTGGCCCCTCTTTATCCCCACCATCACAGAGTTTTGCTTGGCTAATACTTCCAAGGAAACAGAGCACTCCTATTCTAACGGGTCTTCTCTCCTTGACCTTCTATTGCGGGCTGCTCCTTTTTCAGCCACTCCAGAGTGTCTTTGGGGTTATTGCAGAGAATGAGGAGAGAGTACATCAGCGCCAAAGGGGCTGGCCCAGGGCAGGACCCCGGCCTATTACTTCAAAGTTGGCCTGCATTCATTAATTGTCCTTTGAATTAATATTGGGGGATCACAATGTGGTTGCCAACAGAAAAAGAGGCTTTAATGAAGCATAGAGCGTGCATTCAGTTGCAGATCAGCCAGTTGTGTTTGTTGAGAGTGAAAGTGAATACTTGGGAATCGCACAGAAATAATAAAAAATGTCAAAAGCATGCTCGCTATCCAAAAATACTGTGGCCTGTTTACTTTTACTGGAGTTACTAAATGGCATTTGAAGCACTTTTAACAGAGTGGGGCCCTCATGTAAATTTTTCTATTATGCAGCCCTGTGAGGAGAATGGAAAAGTAGCAGACATTCCTCAAGTTGCACCAAGGCTTTGTGTCTCCAGTCACTGTAAACTGTGTCTGTCCAACCACTGCGTTTTTCACTTTTCACTAGAAGAAATGCGAGCGCCGCTAACAACAAACACCGCTGATCCCCAACCTCACAGTTACGGGTTACTGCCGTGATACTAAACTAAATACTGCGTAGACCAATGCATTTGTTTATGTTCTTCCACGTGAGAATATAAATGCTGAAACCCCTAAATTGGATTACTTAGGCTGGGATGTGCACATTTGCTACCTCTATCATTTCCCCATTCACTTGAAAAACAATAGCTTGGTTATGATTATGATCTGTTTGTTTTGCTAACTCGCTAAATTTCCTTCTGCGCTAAATCCTCAGCAAAAGCCACTTAGAGGAGCCAGTAACTTGGGTTTATTTACACAAACAAAGTTCTACTCAGCTTCTTCTTGACAAAAGCAGCTAAATCTTTCATGTTTTGTCAGCACTTGATTCCTCTTGTCCTTCTGGCTATTTGCCTGGCTCGGCACAATAGAGGCAGGAGAATGGCAGCAGATTGTTGGAATGCACCTCAATGAAACCAATTATTACATGTTGACTGCGTTCACCATGGCACATTGGAAAGCAGTGGCCTCATTCAGTTTGGCACCGCGGGACTCCCTTTAAAGAAAAGTTATCCCTTTCACTGTTTGTATTTCAAGGATTTTTTTTCTTCAACAACTTCTTTCGAGCTAGCACCCCCACTGCCATAAATGGATTTAGCAAGAGTGGCTACTCAGTCAATTATTTCAATAGGGCTTACTTGATAACTGTAATTAATATAGGATGCAATGCATTAAGACAGGTTAAATCAAATACTTTAAACAAACATGTCATGCAAATATGGCTATCAAAATTTCCTGCAGTGATTTCTTCCATTACGCAACCATGTAAACAACTTCCTCTTTCCCACTGCACTTGCTAATGCCATGCAAGGCCTCCAGAGCCCCGAGGCTGCCCACTTTACTTTATCCCACAAACCTTTGCTGTCCTTTTTCCCAGACAAATAAATCTAAATGAGTCAGCTTTGATCTTAGCACTTAAGGGAAGCCAACAATAGTGCTGGAAGAGAAAGGGGCAGAGAGCAACAGGCCTCTGTGTGCCACAACAATAGCCTCTGCAAACACCTACTTAATCAATATTTGGCCAGAAGACACTCTCTCAAGTCCCCAAAGCGCCCCTTTCACATTCTAATGAAGAGCTATAAAAGAGAAAAACAACAACTACTTCCACAAAGAATGAAATAGTGCTTTTCTGTATAAGAATAGAGACTGAAGTGGCTCAGGGATGTGTGTGTGTGGAGGATGTCATCCAACTGAGGTAAAATAACTAACAAACTATTTTATTCATACTTGTTAAAAATTACAAGAAAGTGTGGCATACCCAATCAAAAATTCAATAAAATAAAAATATATGTAGGCTAATATACAGGCGAATATGTGCTACATTAATACAAGCTTAATTAACCCGAAAACTAGTAGTTTAGCAGTAGTCAAATTTAGTCATAAAAGTTGGGTCAGTTTTGAATAAGAGCAGAGTGCCCACTTGCTTGAATGTGTGAGACTGAAGTGTAAAGAAAGGGGTGGGCCATATCTGAGAAATAAACAGAAATTTAAAAAAGGACTCAACGTCATGCGTCATTGCGTAAAAAAATATGACCAGCGTAAAAACCAGCTGCAAAAATCACATCGTCTACTTCAGCTAACACGACGCTTACAGCACTACTTTGCAAACATATAATTAACAACAGTAGGAGGACAGTGAAATCAAAACGCCTGCGTGTTTGTGTTAGTGTTTGCTTCATTAATAATTAACCCAGTTCTGCATTAAGACTCCATGAATACGCCGCTCCAACAGGTCGTAAATCAACAGGTGTTTGCCTCAAGTCTTTCAGTTTTTGCCCGCGAGCCACATCTTTTCTTCCCAAACTGTAAACAGTGGGAAAAGCCCCTCCAAAAGGCAGCAGCACGTTTTTTAGGAGTCTATAAACCAGGCCGCACTGGGCCCATTGCTGTCCCTGAATAATTCATCGCTCATTGCGGGTTCATAATGTCTTCTCCCGGTCTTTTGTGCGCGGACTTCTTTTTCTCTCTTTTCTTTTGGGGCGTTTTGAAAAGGGCTTGGATTCTTTTTGTACACCACTGAGCCACTCACTGCACTTTGGCTTTTGTGCGCGTCAAACTGAGGTGTGAGGCTCAATAGACTCACTCCGCTTTGTTCGCTGAAGTTCATCCTCAAGTGTCCAATTGAGTTTAAAAGGGGTTCTCAGGCTTGGAAGTTAGACAAATGTTTGATTATCCACTTGATCCAAATGATCTGCTGCTCTATGCGAATTTGGTTAAAACTAAGCGAGAGCGCACGACGAAGGGACCTCTTTGCACACTTAGTTTCTGCAGCCGCAAAATTATTAAGCTAATAGCCTAACTATTTCTACCCTGTTGTTATTATTATTATTATTATTATTATTATTATTATTATTATTATTATTATTATTATTATTATTATTGAAACATTGGCACAAAAAAAGTTTACTGTGAACTTACATGTGCCGCCCAGGATGCCGTCGATGCTGTGTTTGGTGCGCGGTTCGCTCTCTTCCAGCTCCCTCTTCACCATCTCCTCGTCCTCCTCATCATCTTCTCCCCCGCTACCGAATTTGGACCTCATGATGCGGCTTATTGCGCTCACTAGCAGGACAACAACGAGTGTGTAAATGTGGTGCGAGGACATCAAATATTGTTTAAAGTTTGTTATGTAATTTTTAGCATTCTCGAAGTTGTTAAAAAAATAAGTGAGCTGAGGTAGTGGATGAATGATTGAAAATGCTCGTACCTGACGGGACATTGTTTCTGTCGCAGACTCCATCTTTTAGTAACTTGTCACGAATCTCCCAACTGAACATGCCCGGGTTTTCCCTCTTGTACTCTTCAATTTTCTTGTCCACTTCAGGAGAGGTCATTTGCTTCAGAAGAAATTGAGAGGAATTTTTAAAATTGGTATGGTAAGGTAATAAGGTAATTGGTATGCTTACACTAGGCTACTCTAGAAAATATTGTTTGGATATGTAAAACTTTTTGATGTTGATTATGATAGGCCTATTTATTATATATTCAAGTAGGCTAATTTTATAATGCTATAAATGTCAGACAGAATATTATGTGAGACGTTACCATGTCCTAAAGTTTTGGTAAAGATGTTATGGGTCTGAAAAGCGCAGGAGCACTTACTTTAGGTTTGCTGCCACCGATGGCTCCAGGTCTGATGGAGCCTGTCTCCTGGTAGCGGCACAAGATTTTGGACACACAGCCGTGGGACACACGCAACTGTCTGGAGATGACGCACGGCCGAATACCGTGGTGCGCCATTTCCACGATTTTGTGACGAATGTGGTTGGGAAGTGGCCTTCCGTTTATAAAGACCCCACCGAGCTGGTTCACCCGGCCTTGGCCTAACGGAGTGGACACTGGATCAAACACAGGACGGCACCGTTATAATCACAGTAGGCTAAATTATTACATGAAAAGGTACTGCGATGAGACTTCAATATGTAACCTAAAATGCAAACTTTACGCATAAGTTATTAGAAAAGGCAGCTGAAATGTTGCCATTGCATCTATCCATTGTATTTTTTACACTAGATGACCTAAATGAGCATCTATAAGTTCGTAAAATAAAATGGTACAAGCCTTATCTTAGCTTTTGAAAGTAATATGAAATAAAATTTACAACAAATGTCTCAAGTTAAAAGTTAAGAATATAGCTCATGTCCATGTTTACCTTCAAGAGAATATCCCCCTCTTGGGTAGTTCTGGTGAGGAGTGGGTCTCATCATTCTGGGTAAACCTCCTGCGAGAGCTGTCATGATGCCTGACTCCAGCGCCAGGTATACGCAGAAGTATACACGCGGTAGAGAGGACGCGTAAAAGTTTTTGTCAAAATGTATGTAGACAAAACCACGCGTAAGAATCCCTGTGAAAAGTTGAAATGTTGTGTTGTCTCTATCGAGGAGTGTACTTAACGTTCAGAATCACACTCTGGGGATGTTTTGAGACGACGGATGGAAGTCAAACATTTTATCTGCGCCCCGTGTCCCCTCTGACTCCACAGGGAAGCGCGCTGATTGGTCCGTACAGAAGACGTTCTGCGCTGTGATTGGACAGCAGTGAGCTTTGGGTTGACCTCACGAGGTCAGCTTCTCAAGTCACACGCTACAGACAAGTTTTGACTCAACTTTTGACACAGACTGTAAATAAATAAATACATGCCATAAAACACTAATTGTAGAATGAAGATAGGGTTTTAATTGAACAGATAAAGAGACTGAAAACAGTGTTCTATTAGCTGAATTGTGTCTTCTTTTTTGCGTTGGTCTAAAATAAGTTGCTCACCATATTGCATAGGGTATATGGGCCCATATGATAAAATTATTGTGTGACACATTATTTCGAATCAACTTATCACATTATTAAACTGATCACTGTTATCACAACTGCTTTTTGTTTGTGCTTAATAATACAAATACTACAAATGAATAGCCTATGTATAGGTTTAAAATGATTATTATTATTGTCTATCAGCAGCAGATACACACTGTCTAACTGGTCTAGGCCTATATACAAATAGGCTAATTAAAATAAATATT
>JAVQJW010317444.1:0-10333 GCA_036025195.1 Hypseleotris klunzingeri
ATTATATTTTTACCATATCACCCACCCCAATCATCACAGTGTAAAGAAAAATTCTACCATACATGAAAAATACAGACACTCTTTCCTTCAAAACAGTAAGCGTTATTTGAGAGGTCATGAACTCTCTCTAACCCTGATGGGTACTATTTGGGCACAGCCTCACTTCCTTGTCCATTCCTGACACGTCAAAGCTTCAGTCAAGGTCTTACGGTAGGAAGAGACTTATAAATATCTCTGTTGTGATGCTGAAAAGGGTTGCCAGGTAGGAAAGACATGCGTGCCCCATTTATACCCACATCAGCTGGAGGATTTATCGGACCCTTAAAGCGGATCAATCATTTTCCACTGGCTGCTCCCCTCTCTCCACACTTTCCCTTTTAGATAGACAATGGGATTGTGTAAGCACAGCGGGGTCGTGCAGTGTGAACCTGTGTGGCAGGTTTGTGTTATGTATCTGTCTACACGCACATACATGTAACAAGTCAGGACCAGTGCGCATGTGTGTGATGTGTGCATGGCCTGTATGTGCTTAGCGGCTCAGTCAACTACCAACACTGGTGCTTTTCATGTTCATTATCACTTGTTTTATAGTGGAATATTTAAGTCGGGGGGCCTTGGCACGGCTGCAGCTATAGTTAGAGAACAAAGGCGAGCACTGGGGGTGTGGCATGCCGAGGCACAGAACAGAGCTTTTCAGTAAGTGTTGTGCCCCACACTTCATGGAAAGCCGGAGGGGTTGGCCGGGTCAGCCATGCAGGCAGACGGAGCTAAATTCAACTCATTCCTGTATTAATGGAGCTTATGTGCCATTCCAGCTCACTGAAGAGGGCATTAGGCAGAGCCAGACATCAGCCATGATGCACCTCAAAATATCTACACTCTCCTGCCTCCTCTGTTGCCTGCACACTGTGTGTGTTTCTTTACATGGGTTTGCCATTACATTGGTGCCTATGTTAGTAACTACTGCAATTTATTTGAGCAGGTATTTTACAGGGTCATTGTCAAATAAGAACTGCTTGATATCAACCCTTACAATATATATAAAAATGATTGTTCACCGAAACCAACCTTGTTTTGACCTAAAGCTGAAAAAAAACAGAAACATTGTCAGAGACGATCTGCAGTTAAGAAAACGGTTGAATATTCTCTGATGTTTGTTTTCCAACATGAGCAGTTTTTCAAGACAATTGTCAGAACAGCCAAAAGTGGCTTTTACAAACTATGCTGTCAGAGCTGTTTTGTATGCCAGCCACAGCCTGGGCGCATAATGGAAGGCAGCAGTGGAAAACCAATTAATACAACTCAAAATCTGTTTCTTTGTTTGGGCACAAACAATGCGGCCATTTCACAAACTTTGGCAACTTCAACATAAAGACAAACTGTAAGCTAGTCAATAACTGACCCTGATGGTTAACTAAACAAATTGTTAAATTGGTATGCGTGGTATCTATTTTGTGATTATTGCCTAATATTCTTTTGACTTTTTTGCCAGTTTTCTTTGTGGCTGAAATGCCTGGTGCATGTCGGCGTGTAAGCTTGTGTGTGTTTAAAAAAAGACACAAGTATGCACACGGCGCTTCATTGTTGCATGTGTTGTGCAGTGGAACGAGCTGAGCAGTTATTAGCTGGCAGGGATAATTGGACTCTATGTAGGTGGCATGACCCAGCTGTCTGCAGCAGGAAGGCCCAGAGCTCAGCGTGACCTCGGGCGCTGACCTTACAAATGCAATACAGTAACCTTTGACCCTGCCCACATTAAAAAGACATTGTTGTCTTTCTGCAGTCAACCATCCAATTAGAGTGCATTGGTCTTTTTGCTATTCGTTTTTGTTTAAATGCATCCTGTTGTGTTATTATTATAAGAATGAGATATTTGTGACTCATGGCAGGAAAAACGATGTGTCAGTTCCTGTTTCGGTTCTGCCTCAAGAAGTGACCCCAGCATGATGCTCAACAATGGTATGAGCAGACATTCAGAAGATGTGATGAAGATGTAAGACTTCTAATATAAAGATGTATTCATTACCATTGCAAGTCAAGTCAAACTTCTATATCACGTTTAAAACTGCCATGGTTGACCAAAGTGCTGTACAAGCCACATCTAAAGACAGTAATATACAAGCCAGGCTCAATTAACTGTTACCAACAAGAACTACAACATCCTCATTTTGAGTCTAGGTCAAGGTACTAAAAGGTGCACAAAAGGCCTTAGCTGAGGCCTGTTCCATCTGAGTGCTTCTAGTTTATTTGGTCAAATATGTTTAATTGTAAAATAAACTTCGGAATCAGATTAACCATATGTAAACCTAAAAGTCAGTTATTAGGCTCTGCTGAATAACTCCACATAGTTGCATATCTATACAAAGATTGATGCTTTCCTAACTCAGATCACGTAACATGGAGACTTCAGAGCAGTGCGAACTATGCTGTGAACAAACTACTGTTAATGGCCGACACTGTAGCTCAGAGTCTTAGCAGCCACTCGAATGTCTACCACCCTTCTCTTCCAGTACTATGTCCCCCATGTCTCCCTGCATGCATCAGTCACCAGCAGGGCCAGGTAGACCTCCCCGGGGACACATTAGAGAAGCCGTATCTGTCAAGATGGAAATGGCGCTCCCTTAGGCTGCCACTGAGCGACAAGCGTGTCCCCTTGCCTGCTCTCCTGAATCACAATACTGCTGTTGAGTGACTGCAAAGCCCTAATGGATGCACATATCTGTTGGTAGTCTGATCTTCTACTAAAGCCCTTGGCAAAAAAAAGAGAGAGAAAGAGACTTAGGTGGCAGGTTTCATGTGTTAAGTCGAAGGAACTCCTTTGATGGGGCACTGTGTCGGACTTGTGCATTGGTGTGAAGAAAATATAATGAGCGTAAGTGGGTGCGCGACCAGAGAAAGTGTATATAAGTAAATACAGGTGTGTGTCTTGTTAAGCCAGTGTCCAGTCTTTGTACGGTATACGCGCGTGTTAGGTCATTAGCGGGGCTTGAAAGACTTGGCATCGGTGCTGAATTCTGCAATAAACCGAAGGTGATCAGAGGGAAAGGGATTAGCAAGTCAATCCAAAGATGTTTGTTGCTGCTATGCATTTTTAGCACGCCATTTCCCCTTAACACCAACAGAGGGGTAGGGCAGTATTCTGTTGTTGCCACGGTGACCTGAAAATAATTGAGCAGCAACACCAACCTTCGGTACGAAAACCAAGCGTGTGTGATTATAATTTGTAAATGGCTATGATCTTAGGTTACCCACATAATGTACTGTGCTATTTTGTGATTTGTCTCAAAAGTGATTTCCATATTCATAATCTTTTATTCTTAAATGGAGTTAATTCTAAACTATGGTGGCCAGTTAGTAATAGAAGCAGTTTTAGAGTCACCATCCCTCTCTCATCCATGTCTGATGGGAGGAAGCTGAATGACCAGGAACCCACAGTAACACAAAGAGAACACAGTCAGCTACCCAAAGGATGGACCCCTGCTCATTTACCTATTCAACCTCATTAGGGCCACATTTTTGATCATCACAGGTCTGGTTGGTCTTTACATAAACGCCTTATCTGTGCCCCAATATATCTCTCCCTGTATTTTTATATCTTCATTTATTGCCTATATTGTGTCTATTTCGGGTAAAAACCAATGTATACATCTAGCCTTTGACCTGTATCACCTAGCAACCCCAGTGGTTATCATAATACGAAGGACATATCATTTTAATTGACAATGAAGTCACAATTCTTACAAAACATGGATATAAAACACCCTTTCAAAATTTTAAACAGAATGTTCTGGATTGGAGGCAACTGGAGGCAAGACCATTATACATTTTCGATTGAGAAACAACTACTCTGTTTATGTGTAGGCAATGTCAGAGCCTGGTTAAGAAACATTAGTGAATATAACTTACACACAGTAGTATACAGTTAGCACTTTGACTGGAAGTAAAATTCTTGATATTTAGGTTCAACTTTTAGCTTTTAAGTCCCAGAAATGTTGATGAGCACACTATTTTTTATTGTATGCTCAGAATTATTATATCCCCCACTACATCCTACTTTTTTTAAGTCAACTCAACTTTGCCTCCATACCGAAATTTCGAACATTCATAACATTTTAAATGGTCTCTAAGTAGTGAGAAACTTGCTGATAGTCAAAGATAGTTAAGAACATATGTTGCACTTTAAAAGAATAGAAGTTGATAGCTGTAGCTTCCAGTCCGGGCCCCATTGTTTCAGGCTAATTTCATGGGATCAGCCCAAAGCACAGAGCAGACACAGACAGAGCTGCAGCAGTCTGTGGGGAAATCTCCCTGTAATTGGTCCAATGGAAAAGGGCCACCGCCGGCGCTGCGAGACTTGCTTTTGATTGCCTTAGTTTTCAGCAGCAGAGGTAAAAATGGCCGCACAGCTGTCAATCAATCAACGCCGTGACAGGAAGTGCATGTACAATGAGCGTCAGTTAAATGTAAAAATAGAACTAGATTGGGCTTTTACTGTCACTCACTGCGCCTCAAGGATGAAAACATTAGCTATAAAAGGATGGGCGATGTTGACAGAGATTGAGAGCCATCAAAATAAAAGCTTTTTTGTATAGTGTATGTGTTTACATTTTGAAAGAAGTTTAAATGTCTATGGACCATTTAATGAATGCCGGACAAGCAATGTTAGCAGGATGCAGAGCTTAAGATGTTGAGTTTTACTTTGCGAGTGACGATTAAGAGTTGTGATTAGGAATGAGTACATCAGAGGGACATCTCATATGAAAAATATATGAAATTGGATTGCGGTGGTTTTGACATTGTAAATTAATCTAAGTAAAATAAGATCAAAACTAATTCTATTTTTTCTAAAGTCTGAACTGTTTTGTCTTACATAACACTGTATAAGATATCTCCCTTTCTCCAGACCCTGTGTTCAAATGACAAGGTTCGATCACAAGTCTCCGGATGACAAGCCAATAATCGCCTTACACAGACATTCTGCTGTGAGCTGATAGCACCGATTGTCCCTATGGGTCCCAGGCTGACTCATTGTTTCCAGGACCTCTCACATGTGTCGCATTAGCAGCAGTCTGCGGACACAACACGGATTCTCACCTTGTCGCATTCTTCAACCCATCTCTCCCACAGCAATGTCTGAGGCTGTGTTCCTGTCACAGTATAATAGGATAAATCTCAAAAGTTTAAAGTGAAATTGGAGAAAGTTAGACAGGAAATGGCCATTAAGATATGTAGCAGTGGGCGATATGGTGATAAAAGATTGTATTTTGATATGAAGTTATGATGATCTGTTAATCTAGGAAGTAGGGGTGGCCAACATGGTGATAAAAGTCGAATTGTGATATGTTATTAAGTTATTAAGATCAAGGGAAGATTGTTGAATCAGTGTATTCATTTATGCTCCATTTTTCACCATTATTCTTTTCTAACAATGCCTAATAATAAAATAAGAAATTAAAAAATAGTATTACCTATTATGATGAACATTACATTTGTAGTTAAAAAGATTTTGAACGCACAAATAGCAGTAGACAACAAAAAGTGTGATCAAATCAAAATCTGATCTTGTGATATTGTATTTTACTATATTACACAGAACTATGTATATGGATGACATTTTGAAGCTAGGCAAATGGTCTAGACTCTTGGGAGTTTCCTAGGGTAGGGAAACACTGGTGCTCGGGCCAACTGGACGGACCTAGGACATTCCAATACAGCGCCACAGTGGAACAGAATACACATGGGGAAAATCCTTCCAAGAGGCCTCTTGGGAGGACTACTTAGACCTATGTCCAATTTATACCTGATTCTTGATACATTGGACATAGGTCTAAACTAGGAGCCAGTACTAGCACAGTGAAACTTGTTCCAATGATCAGAAACTTTTTGGGTGTTCTGTTGGGATGTTGATACAGTGTCCTCCTATCCATTTTTTCAGGGGAGTACATGAAATAACAGCATAGTTTTTTATGGGTCAGGTTGTCTATCAAGCCATAAAACAAACCAACCTCACAACAGTTTAAAGAAACAACACCACATTAAAGTATTGAACATTCATATTTTCCAACCACATGGTCTGTCTGCTCTTGGCTCTGTAAGTATATGTCTGTGAGGTTGCATATGTCGCTGGTGACAGCCTCTCAGTGACTTACAGTACTTGTATATGTGTTCGAGAGCGTACGGGACACGCAGCAGAAGCGGGGGGGGGGGGGTGTAGGGCCCTTCTAAATATGCATCTTAATGGCCGCTCTGTTCCCACCATTCAGCATGAGTGATGGAGGAGTGCGTGTTTTCGAGTGGGATGCCGAGACAGGGGCGTAGACACAAAGACGGTGAAGAGACAGAGTAACGTCAAGGCGCTGTGTGAGGAGCCACCATACCTGAGTCCTTCAAGCATGTCCCATTCCACTCCAGCACACACGTCCAAACACACACATGCCTGAGCAGTGGTGTTGAGGAGCCCAGTGCAGCACTAGCCTCCTCATGCAGGAGCTGTTTGTCACTACATGAAGGCCGGCATTCTTTGGTTTCCCAGGGAGCTGGGTGCCTGCCAGTCCCCCGGCCACTGAGTGCCATTTTATTAAGAACAAAATGGAGCCCCTATGAAAGGAGCCCGGGACTGAGGCTGCACAGGTCTGTGAGCTGAGCCCAGGCATAAACAAACAGCACCTTAAAGAGACAGGCGTGAGCAAAATAAGGGCCGCAAGAAGACACGCTGGGACAGCTCATTGTGATAGGGAAAATAAACAGAAAATGAACTTGTTTAAAGCATAAATGACAACAAATATTTCAACAAAAACAGATGCTGGGTTGGAAGCCCTATCTCTGCTACAGAAAGACCTGAGTTCCAACTAGGGATCTTCAGAGTTCAGTGATAAATGCTCTCTGTAAGGTTAGATACAAATCCCATTATCTGTCTCATTAGTAAAGAACTCACAAAAAATGAATCATCTGTTCATATTCTTACCTTGACCTATCTCGCAATGGAGCAGAAACAAGCCATAAACAAAACTGTTCTTAGAAAATTTGAAAGACATGTCAAAAGAGATCAACATGAAAGGACAAACAGACCTTACTGATAAACCGTTTTAAAAAATAATGGAAGGACCTGTCTGGGAGAGTCTGGGAGCTCACTCGCGTCAACAGATTTCTAGGGCGGGACAAACAAGCGCGCAATAAACCAATCAGAAGAATGGCGGACGTGACGCCAGTGAAGCGGCAGCCTACACTATCCGGAAGTGATCAGTAGAGCGAACGCAACATGGTGTGCACGCAGTACAGATGGGTATCAGTTGTTGAGGTTTTAAAGATTTGATATGTTCAGTTTGATATGCATTTGTAACAGCATTTACGGAAAAAAGAACGGAACTCACGCTACGACCGCGCGCCATTTTGAATGTTTTGAAGAAGACGTGATGACGCCATGCACGAGGCAAGAGTCTGGTCAGATAAACCAATCAGCGCGTCCGGTTTGTTTGAGCCCGATGCGAATCTCCGTGAAGGGGAGGGCCTCCAGACTGAGTCGCTCTGTATTGAATATACAGAGCACTCCAGTCTGGCGTGCCAGGCTACTGTCTTTTCCACAATTTTAATTAAAATCTGATATTGGTTTTCACTCAGGGCTATGCCACTGTGATAAATAAAGTCTTGCATCATACCAGATATTATAATTATTTGTTGCTTAACTGTAGTATTGTTTATATAAAAGTCCAGCACAAGCAGGTCAGTTGAACCTGGCCAGACACAGCTTGTTTATTTAAAATTTTACTCACAGCACTCCCCTCCCCTCAGCCCCCTGTGCCCTGTCACTTTATATGATACACACCATATTTCAGCAGCTGCCCATTTGGATGCTGGCGTCTCATTAGAAGAGATATGTCTTAGTGATTTGAGTAAATACACAGGAGCTGCCAAGTGTCAAGTTCAGCATATCACCAGGAGGGGGCAGTATAAAAGAGTTTGTACTAAGACCTGCTGCCTGTGTATATGTGTGTGTGTGTGTGTGTGTGTGTGTGTGAGTGAGAGAGAGAGAGAGAGGGAGGGAGACTGGTTTGTGTATACAAGTCCACAAGAGACTGTGGTTTTTCTGCGGCATGTGTGCCCAGATATATGACTGTGTGTGTGTGTGTGTGTGTGTGTGTGTGTAAGTGTATATGTGTGTGTGAGAGAGAGTGTGTCTAACTCCCTGTCACGTTGCCTGTTGGGGTTTGCTCTTTATGAATATCACGGAGTTTAAAGTTTCTCCTAACACACACCCAGACAACCAAGAGTCATCACAATTAACATTGTCTTTTCACTTTTGATGACTATCATCTATCATTTAAATCTACATTAGGCCTATTTGGTGACAAACATGAATACGTTCTACCAAATCGAACTTTCAGCAATATCATGATGATTTTTGAGGCATGGTAGGGAAGTTGGCACATGGATATTTGGACATAGATCATTACTTTATTTACTCAAATAGCACTATGTGGTGTAGTTTATTCGATATTTGCGCACTCTGGACAAGTTAAATCTAAAATGAAAAAGTATTGCATTATACAAGACATTTTTAACAGCCAGACGAATTTTGTTACAGTTAATATACACTTTGGGTTCATGTGATTCTAATGTGTGTAAACTAAATAAAATGATAGTGTTAATAATGACTTTAGTTTCAAAGAAAGCATGTGTTCTCAAGGATCAGCATATCTCCATTGCTCATAAACACACACTCACCAAGTATGATGGAGCTCGGCCAACATCTGTCTTTGATATCATTTAACTAACCACTTATTGTGGAAGCCCACCAGCACCACGGATGGCGTCTAGTGCAATGTGAGTCTTAGTCTGCCGTGGCACTGCGGTGTCCGCGGTGTTCTAACATCCTTCAGGGGGACGGCTTAAACTATGTGTGCATTTGTTCCCACAAACACATCCTGCATTTTGTCATTTTGAAAAAGTATGGAATAGAGAATGGTAAAGACAAATGGATTTGTTCAGTCCAGTTGTTCTCACCTTGTCAGACATGTTATTTGGTGATTAAACACGAGTGTGAACTATATTCTAACCTTATGGCATGTCTTCTTTATGAATATATGCCTCAGCAGTTAAGACTTTTATCTCCATTGGTCTCACATGCACTTTGGGAACCTTGAATGAATGTCCTGCCTCCATTATTTCAATCTTCCGAATCTTCTTTATATCAACATAGTTTTTTATCTTCAATAAAATGAAAAATAGGGAGACCCCAGTCAGTGTTGTGCATATGACATGTTTAAATCTCTCCCTTTTCAAAAATGTGTCTGTAAGAAAACAAAACCCAATGTTTCCAGTAAAAGCTTGTCTAATTGGTGGAGTACTCACCAATTATGTAATATGTCTGAGTTGAACATATTTGTGACTACAAAATAATCACAAGCCAATTATAGTCAATTATAGTTCAATCTTATTTAAATGTTCATGAATGTTATATAAAGTTATATAGTTATTTTAAATATCCTTGTTTTGTATGGGAAAATTCAGTGGATATTGAGTTACTGCCAGCGCTGTGTGTTTGCAAAGACATGTGAGAACAGTGTGAGTGTGTGTGGCGGCCATAGTGAAAGCCACAGCCTCAGACCACATCAGAACGCACGTGGGAGACAGAATGACAAGGCCCTGAGCCGCACACACAAGCATTTATCACACTTACCCATCCACTTATTGACACGCTGCCTCACTATGAGCACTTCACACGCACACACATTTCACTACCGGCGTCATGCAGCCACAGGTCCGGTCCGGTGGTCATGGCCCGGGCCAAGGATGCAGTGAGCAGTGGAGGGGCGTGTTTGTCTTAGCATACTTTCTCACAGACGGACATTGAGTGAGCAGCAGCAAAATGGGCAATTCTGCTGCCAATTTGTTTTCGACGCCGTGTAACTGTCACTCGCTACATAAAAAAGGAAAATATTGGAAGTATTTTTTTAGATCCAGACAGCAGTAAAAGGGGTAATAAATAGGCTAACAAGACCTCTGAAGACAAGATAATTGGCGAAATAAGCAGACACATAAAATACACTCAGGCACAGTCAATATACAGTAGCTGAAGTTTTTACTCTTACTGGAAATGTTTGCTGTCTTTCAACATCAGGTCAACAGATTTAATTTGTACCTGAACCTGCCATCCCCCTGTCATGCCATTGCACTGTAAATGGAATAAAATGCTCTGTGAAAAGCACAAAAAGAGCACATGGAAACTAAAAATATTCAAATTTGTTATTTTAAATGGTAAATAATGTGAAATTAGAAGTAAGTCCTGAATCTTGTCTTACCCTAATGCATAATCTTGGCCACAAATATCAACTGG
>JAVQJW010317545.1:0-12050 GCA_036025195.1 Hypseleotris klunzingeri
TTACATTAAAAGGCAACTCTTATTTTTCTCTTATGAAAGTTTAAGTGACGATACAATTATTGGAAATGTACATTGTATAAATCAAAGGGGTTTCACTAAGGGTTTAATGAAAGGATAACTGGTCGACTATCCTTACTAGTCTATTCAGTCCCTATTTTGTACAGTAATAAACCAGGGATTTCCAGCTGTTGTGTCATGGGCAAAAAGTGGGTTGATGATTGTAGTTTCAGTTTGTTTTAAGTCTTTCATTTTTTAACTACATTAAATTATTTAAAATATACCAAAGTGAAACATGAGCAGTAAAAGGAAGTTGTGAGTTTATGCCACAGGTTCTTGCACCTACACAAATCCTAACTGTGTGCTAGCTGAATGTACAAAAGCAAATACAGTGGAACATCTGCACCTAAATTTCACCAGACCAACATTCAAATATTCAATCCAACATCCTACTACCACACATTATAATCAAGCTTGAGTTCCCATAATGCCACACCGGACCCAGCCATAATGTAGGGCTATATGCACCACGCACCATGTCATTATTAAATCCAGCGTCAGAGGTTGTTGCAGCAGGAACCAGTGCATGGGTGGATTAAAGAGTGACGTCTGAAGCCAGCGCTGGATTAATCTGGAAAGATACAAGACTCATTTAGATTACACACACACACACATACACACTATACACATGTACACCAGCAATGTGTACGCACTGTTAGTATTCCACCCACTGTTCCACTCTAGTTCTGACACACTATTGTTGCTTGTCATAGCGACTGCATATATAAAAACAACATTCACTATGAAGTAATGGTGAATCTTCTCTATCCACTAAATAGCTATCGTAATAATTTATTTATTTACGTACTCTACCAGATTGACACCAAAAATGATCAGTTTCTTTTGGGTTGTTTTTGTCATCAAAATCCAACCATCACGTTTGCCGTTAAGTTAAGTTAAGTGGCATGTCAACATGCAAACAAACACGGCATTGTTAAACCCAGGCTCATGTTAAAGATAAACTAAGACTAAATGAAGGTTACCATGTTCCAATCCTCTGCTGCATCATATCTTTTGATTTGCTTATTGATTTGCTATAGATTTTATGCTATACCCTTCTCACAACCCTCTCTGTTCGTTGTGGTTCAAAAAGTACCCTGACTTGTGATTGATCAAGTTCCTGTTCGCAATCTTTGGTGACAATGCAATAACAAAAGAGAAATTATGCGACCCCATGATTCCCATTGTCCTCTGTTATTCTTTCCCCCGTTGTTGAACCAGAGAATGGCTTTTAATTAGCCACGGTGTTGTTCTCTTCTTCATCCTCTGGCCAGCACCACTAATATTGCAATTAGCTGCTGTAGGAAGCTTTTTTAACCACATCCTTTGTTCTTCCCACAACCGACCATGTTAGTGCATTGCTTCACAGAATATTATATGTGCGAATGCCAGTCTCCCATTTTAATAGAAGAGTAATCAAAGCTGGCCTCATTTTAGTCGAAATCATGCCAGCGGGGATGAGTGACTCTCTATATACACGCTGGGAAGGATATTTATTCCCGGTTTTGTTTTGCATTCTTTTAGTGAGAGTGTGGTTCAAGCTCCTATCCTTGCCGCCCGTAGGGACACTTTGGAGAGGTAGTAAGGAAAAGCGATTGAATTTAAGAGTGTCACGATACACCATTAACCTACAAGGGCTGAAGTGCTGTAGCGAGGGGCAAAGGCTCAAGAGACCTTTGGATGTTTAGGTCGTAAAGCTTAACATCCCAGCACTAGCATTGCATTGGGTAGTAAAGTCAAACCTGCGTATGTAAGATATCTTTTATAGCACTGATGTATTTTCTAGTGTTTAATGTGGTGATAGGTAGACATAGCTTGGAATTGTTTTTCTATATTCAATGAATCAGTTATAGCTGTGGGGATTTGGGTGGAAATTGTAGGCAACCTCAGCAATTGATGCAGATAAATCGACCTGTGAATCAAAATATATAAAATTACAACCAATAACAAAAAGTGCATAAAGTTTGTCCATTTGAAAAGCTGTTGCGGGGAGTTTTGATTAAGGTTTATGGAGTTGTAAGCAGTTTATCTCTGGCAGCATTTTTTTAGTGAGTGGCCAAAAGTAACAAAAGGTTTAAAAGTATAAAAACTACTTTCTACTCGAATAGCTTCTGGTTCTTTGGAAACATAAAAACACTTTTGTTTGTATTTAATATGCATAGATCTTCCGTGCATAGAAAATTAGTGCTATGACTGTCAAGAGAAAATGCTTATTGGGATAAGAATGAATAGCCTTATTACTAAATAGAGAAAACTTTTAATTGCTTTTAGATTACTCCAGTTGCACTCCCATATACTTTCTTTAGTTTGCAGATTTACTGTGTTTGTATAGGCTATTTTACATGTATTTTAGTGTTCTTGCTTTGACACACAACTTTTCTTGTGTTCTTTTGCAGACATTATTTGAGAGACTTACTATATAGGCTGAGGCTGTGTTGTAGTTTAGTCTTAGGGTGTGAACATACAATAAGCTAAAATGTAATGTACTACTTTTTATTTCTTTCACCTTCCCTTCCTCATTCATCATTTGAGCCTTAAACAAGTACACTTTTTGTCACTGATATTTTTTCTCCCTTCACTCTACTGCAGAATGTTTCTCCTTGATGTTATGGCAAATGTAAATCTCTCACCGTTATGTAAACGCATTGACATTGCACAGAAGCCGAGCGCGCTAACTAAACATCTGCCTCCAGGTTCAGCATCCCAATTCCCTTTTCTCCAGCCTCCGCGGAGACTACCCAAGCAACTTTTTCAAAAACCTATCCTCTTCCCACATAAAACTTTTCTCCCTGTGATCACGGGGACAGAGATGGTGGGATGGGGTGGAAAGTGAAGGGTGTCACACTGTGCCGAACCAGGCGGGGGGAAAGAGCAAGGACTGGGAAATTCTCTCACATGAAATATAAAAATAAAAAATAACATCTGTGTGGGAACTTCAAACGCCCTTTCAAAGGCAAAAATGTGATTCCGGTCGGGATTCTCGGGCTTGGTAAACAGTCGGATGTGTTATTTTGGAAGCTGGATGGAGTGTGTGTGTGTGTGGTTTTTTAAAGAAGTTGTGCTTTGTAAGGATTGGGGGACTGTCAGAGCGGGACAGGATGAGGCTGCCACTGCTGAGAGCAAAGTCCGGCGACTGGCAGTAATGTAATGCAAGTAAAATCCTCCTAAACCTGCTTTACTTGAGACGGGGAGTGCACTGGTGTGTTGTTGATCACTTGTCATTGGATGGAGTCTGTTTATTCATTATTCAGTGCAAAGAAACGTTCTATCAATTACTGTTTTTTGTATCTTGTCACTAACCTTGAATTTCTTTTCTTTCTTTTTCTATGTGTGTCCTTCAAATGGAACCACCTCACATCATGTAATGACCTGCCTCAATGCATCTATCAGGTAAGACCCCTATGCATGTAATGTTATACAACCATGATAGATTTTCATGTCCTTCCCATTGGAGTGCATTTAATCTATTATGTGTTAAAACTCTGTTGTAAGCAAAGGTGCATTATGATTAAAGAATGCATGCCACTGTTTCATAGTTCTAATTGCGTAGTTCCGGATATTTTTTGATTAAGCAAAGAGGTGGTCTTAGTCTGGACCTAACGGGACCATGATATGCTTCGTTTGAAATCTCAAAGCTCCATTTAGGCAACTTACTGACTATATGTGTTTAATGTTAGTGTTAGAAGTTCACTAACTCCCAAGTTGTGGCATTTTTTGGTTTTGCATACCAGAACAATGGAAAACCACAATAGTTTTCAGATCTATAGATAAAGATTATCTGTTGAAGTCACAAGCAATCATTTGATAATGAAAACTGTGGACATGCAAGTTGATTGCCAATTTAGAGCCAGTCATTTCTTTCTTGTAGTCATGTGTTATGGAAAGTTTTTGTAAATGTTAAACTATATCAAAAAGGTCTGCTACTTTCAAAATAAATATTATTTCTTAAATGATTTATATCTACAAGTGAGTTGACAATGACAATCTATTCACATTGAGAGTACCGGAACAATAGCTACCACTTTGTGCATGTTATTCTGTTATAAGTGAATAAAAGCTTATAAAGAGGTGCCCACCACTACAAGTGCATTACAGTGAGGTCAGCACTCTTGTCAAGCACATGCCATAAAATTAACCAGCTGCTAAGTAAATGCATTTGTGTGGGTTATGAACTTAAGGTGCCTTCTGCAAACGCCTCGCACCAGCGCAGTGTAATTCTGCTTAGGAAAGCAGAGGGGCTCTTCACCATAATTGAGACGGAAAGGATGCAATTATCAGAACTTTTAAAAAACGGAAAACCATTTGCGAAATGTCAACGCTTTACAATGGGAAAGAGGAGCTGGGCTGAGATCATTTTATTATTGCTGACTCGCGCCTTTATAGATCTGTGTTAAAAGAGCTACACAAGAAATCTTGGTCCACTAATGTAAAGAGGAATATTAGGTCTGAATGAGCTGTTTTGAAGTAGTTCCACTGCTATAAAACATGGTGAATGGATGTGCACCACAGCTCGAACAAGCACGCTGAAAACACTTTTATGTATTTTATTTTTTTTTACTGAGGGCATATGTACTGTCTGAACTCGAAGACAATGATAGTAGAATTGGATGATAATTATTTGAGATCCAATGCAAAATGTGTTGCATGCATAAATCCGTATTTAAAAGTACATTAACAATTCATGGGCAATCGATAGTCACTGTTAAGTAAGGCTGTTAGTTACACTTTGTTGTCCCATCTTACAGATGCAGTGGGTACCAATTTCAAATGTTTTGCCATTTTAACTTAGAATAGTTTACTGTGCTATCTTTTGATGTGGGAAAACAAACGCATTCCAAATCCTTGAATATTATACCCCAGTGATGACTACATTAATGTATACCAATAATAATGAATATTTTTTGTCAACATACATTAGCTTTCTCAAATATGCAGTGTTTTCATCCCATCATAATTTGCTGCCACACATGGTTTTGCTCCTGTATCCTGGTCGTTCCCTGTCATTGGCTGAAGCTATTGCTGATCGTGTGCACGTTTGAGTTTGATGGTGTGTAGCGGACTCTGCATCGAGGTGATGGCATGTGAAATCACCAAGGAGATGGGGGAGTGGCTTATAAGGCTGCAGTATTCTACTACATCCATACTCCCTCTTAATGGACTATATAACCTCAAATCAATAGCTAGATCATTGGACATTTTGCCCACAATTAATACTACTATTTGGCCAATAACAAGTGCTTTCTGCTGAATTTATTAACTGTTTCTGTCTTTTTCCTTTTGGCTTTGGGGTGGTTTTGCTTGTTTTTCTATGTCCCTGCAGTTAAATCACAGAGGCTGGACAGGATTGCAGTGCAGGCAAAAAATAGTGTGTGTCTGAAAGTGTCCAAGACAGAATGGGGCTGAGATTGAAAGCAATGGGAAAGAAAGGCAAAGCAATGGAGCTGAAGCACAGAGAAATGAAGCCAGGAGAACAGAGATTCTGGAAGACAGGCTGGGATAGAGCCTGTCTTCCAGGCTCTATCCCAGCCTGGAAGACAGGCTGGAAACTACAACTGGATGGTGCTTTTAATGTTTATTTTGTTTTTCAAGTGCTTAGTTTCTATAGAAGTAGAACATATGCAGACATGAAACTTCCAGTTCACTTCTAAGACAACCCTAGTTAACAGTTATTCAAATAAGATGCAATAAATTGTAGTCATGTTAGCTATTCTTATTCTGTTCTACGAAGAAGAAGAATTCTGATCTAATAGTATAAGCATTAACCAATCAGAAATCAGGAAGCATTCAAAACACAATCAACCAATAGGCAAAATGAAGCATTGCAAAATCCAATGTGAATGGCCAGGTGTGAAAAAAGAACTTTACAAACTTCAAGTAACTTTCGTCTACTTGCTGAAGCTGTAACTAAGTACTTAAAATCTATATAAAATGTAGTTGGCACAGCTTTAGATCTCTTTTTAGTTTCTCAGAGGCTCAAATGTACAGCAACTTTTTCTCAGTTGCACTTCCTATTTCTACTTG
Organism: Hypseleotris klunzingeri; assembly: GCA_036025195.1. Lineage (NCBI taxonomy): Eukaryota > Metazoa > Chordata > Actinopteri > Gobiiformes > Eleotridae > Hypseleotris > Hypseleotris klunzingeri. The sequence continues at coordinate 6,079 of JAVQJW010317545.1, forward strand.
TATTTACACGTGCCAAGGAATTTAACACTGTACTAATAGTTAATAGAGACAACTTTGATTTGATTCTTAACTTTAAAAAACACATTATACTGCATACTGCCCTCACTGGTAAATGCTTCTGGATTTGACAAGATGCGTCGACACAATTTAAGACTCTTTGATCAGCCATTTTCTATTTAGACCATTCAATTTACATGATAATTCACTAGATTTAGATTTGATTGATTTGATATGAGCTGTTCAAAAGCTTTTTCAAAAGTTACTAATAATCACTACCTTTCAAGATGCATTATGAGATGCCCTGAGTGCACTACATTTATACTACTCTGACCATTCTCCTGTTCCAAAACCATTTCAGCCAATCTAACCTCCATTTGAAAGAGACCTGACTAATTCTTTGTATAAAACAGAAAGATAAAACATTTTTTATAAGGGCTTTTATTTGAACTACCACTACAAAATGCCCAAACCTCTTACTAATCATTGAAGAGTGTTTCTAAGTAAACTCAAGATAGCAGACAGTATTTCTCTTTAATCTTTGACATGGAGCACCCATCAGTGTCCATTATAAACCACTATTCCCACAGCCTTGTCTCCATGGCGACCCAGGAGCCATTCGCATAGCCCTTGACATGAACTCCACCTGCCCTCTCAGAGCTTCCATCTGTCATCATTGGCTGACTAGACTGTCCATCACAACCCCTCAAGTGTTTATTGGCTGTCTTTCTTTTCATGATACTGACCACTCAAGGACATAGAGGAATAGTTGTGGTTTCTTATTTCCTCGAAGAGAAGTTTAAAGTTCATTTTAGATGTCTCTTGTCTCCAGTCTTTGATTTTTAGTTGATGTCAGATGTCAAAATGATGGCATTGCAACCATCAGTGGACACGCCAATTTTATGCATCATAAATATGATTGATACATTGTCTCTTGTCAGGAAAGTAAAGCATTTTCAAATCAATAGCACAATTTCACTTCTGGTGAGTCTGTGGGCAGTGTTAATAATAATACTACAAATACAATAAAATACATATAGACTACTAAATAGGCCTACAAAGGGCCTTTTGCTGCTTTTTAATAGCCTTTTTAGCATGCTAATGCCTCCTTACTCCTAAAATACTCAGTGGCAACAATGCACCCACAGTACACACTACAGAAGACAGAAAAAGGGTTAACAAGCTTCATAATTCGACTGTCAATAAAATAAGCCCAAAAAGGCAACCAGCAACTACAATTTTTTTCAAACAAAACAAAAAATCAAGCCCAAAGTCACTTATAACAAGCGGACTTGGCAACATTCTCTATGGGTTTAAAGTCAAATTCACTATTCCGCAAATATTAAAATATCTGGAAATCTTATATCTTTTTAATGGGTTGATTATTGAAAAAAAATGCTGATTGTCCTTAAACTAACTTGCCATTGACCATAAGGAAACCCCCTAAAGCCCATAGTTGCTGAAAGCTCTAGACCCCACACACAGCTTCCACTGAAAAACATCAACATAAATCAATTGGTGATATTGTGTTAATCACAATTCAAGGATATATTATGCAGACATGTGACAGAAGCATCAAATTCATATGGCATTTTTTAAATTTATAAGATCTTTATAAGCCTTGCAGCTGGTTTTGTCTCAATGATAGACTTCTTTATTACTGTACTTTTGCATCTATAACCCCCATTCATTCATAGACATTATGTCACGTTCCACTTTGCGCTCCAATGATCTACAGCATGTAATAAGCATGTCAGGGAACCACCTCTGTCTTCAAGGCTCCTCTGACAGCCTCATGGGCATTAAGGTGATATATACAGACCACCACTGGCCCTGCTAACATGACTAATAGAGCTACTAGATACTGTCTGATACTGTGATCACTTCATGGGCACAAATTGCGGTGTATTCTCGTCTCCCTGTTTCCTGCCTTGTATTATTGACAGTCCACGTTGGAAAAGCAAACAGGAGCCGGTCTTCCTGTGATGTGTCCCCGTGCCTGATCGATAAGTCGTCAGCGGCGGTGACTGTATCATTATCATTTTAATGACTGCACTATTTCTCGGCGTGATGGACGCTCAGATAAACAGGAGCACATCAGAGGTCTGCCAAAATTCACCCGAGCCGGTCAGACGCTGCATTCACGTGCCGAGTAATGGCCACTGACATTTAGAGATTCAAAAGCAAAGTGATAATGAAGGGGATAGTGTATTGATTCAAGGGGAAGTCAGGTTGAAAAAATAAATTTGCTCCTAGATGAAATTTGATTGATTTTATGGGTGAATGACTATATGTGGGCCGAAAATGTTTAGGACTCACTGTTGTAGAATTAGGTAGTAATTGCAGTTGCTCCCATTGGCTGATTGTTTGAAACTTCTTGTCAACAATGAATGAGTGGTTGCACATTATACAGAGTTTTTTTTTTTTTGCTAAACTTGCTATGTTTCTTTACACACAAATACAAGTAAATGAAGCAGTGAAAGTATAATGGCTTTGTGTTGATCTGATGAAATCCAAGCTGGGGTGGAAGAGGGTCGCTGGTTCAAATTCCCGACCGAGTGCACACTGTTGTGTCCATGGGCAAGACACTTAACACATATTGCCTGTGAATAAATGCGTTAGTATGACTATATAACTGTGGTGGTCAGAAGGGGCGCAGAATGGAGAGTGACAGCCATACTTTCGCCACCGGGTATGACTGAGGAGTGAATAAATAACGTATGAAATTGTAAAGCGTCTTTGATTGACTTTACAAAATTGAAAATACATTTGATACACATCTCTAGTTCTTTTTATGTGTCTGATTATTAATACTTAATAGGACAGAGAAGGGGCTTGTGAATGTGTAGGTGTGTGTGTGTCCGTGTGTGTGTGTGTGTGTGTGTGCGTGTGTGGTCCTGTGACAAGCAGACATCAGGAGTGCAGGCCTGGAGTCAGTATAACAGATGTTCACTCTCCTCTGGTGAATACACACCTGAACTCACACTGTTGATTCTGTCTGATGTCATTTTAATAATCTGTCCTGTTGTCCCATGGCCTATTTTTACTTGGGAACTGTCCAACACCCCCCGAAACAACCTGTGGGTTATTTTACCACCAGCAAAAATGAAATATTTTGCAAAGAAAATGTACAAACTTACCTACTGATTTATTAGAATATTTTGGAGTACAGTTTGACAAACAACCTACTTTACATTAATCTTTTTTTTCTTTTTTTTATGCATGTATTATCTTTACAAAACAAAATGAAAAGACATTTTCAAAATAATGTATGTGTAGCAGAATAGTTTTTACTGTAATACTGTGTGCTACATAAAACCGTTAAATGGGTAAAAATTACCCCTTGGTGTTTACAGAATTGTCTTGTTTGGTTCATCATCTTATCTTCTGAATCGTCTTTATTTATTGCATGCCAGGTGAGTAGGACTCTGGCTGCAGTGCCCATGCAGTTTTATTTTGACTCTATTTATTTCTAGCACAGCAGTATCTGCCGTGTGCATGTTTTGGTCCAGTCACTGTGTATCTGCACTTTTGTACGAGGCACTCACAATCTGTGTGACGTGAGCTCTGTCTCGGAACAGGCAGCAATCTGGGCCCTGGCTGGACTCCAGAAAGCCTTTCATTTCCATTCAGCACTGAGACTGTACACACATGTGGGCTCTCCCTCCCACACACACATGTAAACAATATAGAACAAGAGATCATTGGTGAAAACTGAATTGTCTCCTTATTTGTTTTGGTATAGACTATTTTCTAAAATAAACTCAAACAAAAAACTGCTGCTATTATGTTGGGAATGCATGATGCAAAAGCAGTGCCATACTTCCTTCTGTCTCTGGGGAGAATGGCTGTGGTGGGAAAAAACTGGAAGCTATCAAGCAACAACAAGAACTTTGGGGAAGTGAAGGGACTGTTTATGATATAAAAAACATCACATACATATTAAATCTATGTCACAATATGTATGCAAATACAGTTATTCAGCACATTCAATCATAATATTGCAATTATGGCCACACCTGCCACAGTCTGACGGAAGTGTGGCTGCCATATAGCGCCTACAGCACTGGCTCCGACCACCACATTCATTCATAGGCATGTGGATTACGCAATAAAAATCATCAAAATGCGTTTAACTTTTTGATAGATTTGGCCATTTAGACAATGCCACAGTTAACTGAGAAACTAAATAATGCAACCTGATCAGTTTGGCCAGTCCTGATGTACTGCGATTATTAGAATGCCGCCATAGTGGACCAACCTGGCCTACACTAACAAATTGAGCTGTATCAAATGAAAGCACAGTATGGTTTGTTTCCTTGACTAAAGTTCCAAGAACAGAAAATGTTGAACTAAAGGAAGGCTTCTATAGAGACACTGCCTGTGAGAGATGCTGCCTCCCTGGGCTAATAGAAATTCCCTGGCTGCCTCATTTCAATGCAGTGGTGGCTGGGGTAATGAGCTAGCTGCCGCTGACACATTGATTTAGCCAGAAGAGTTGCTGAAATGATCCAGCTCCTCAAGAGAGAGAGATGTCAACAGCTCCACCAATGGCCGCCGCGCCGATTATCAAGGCGTCGTTCCATAGTGACAGTCCAGTGTATACTCAGTTCTCCAACGGGACGCTTTAGCCACGCCCACTTCCCGCCTCTACCCTCAACCACTTCCACTGGGACTATCTGCAGTATAATACATTATGTTAATGTGCTAGAGCAGGCTGTGGTCTGAAGCATGCAAAGCCAAGGTGCCTTATATGTGCGCAGATTATATGGCCAACAAAGAAAAAGGTTACGTAAAAACAAACCAAAAAAGTCAAACCTAGCAATTTCTTAGAGTTATCCTGCTAAGAAGCAAACCAATAACATGTTGTATTAATACAAGCATTCAATTTCAATTCAATTTGTTCCAAATGTAATTATGATTCCAATGCGAAAAATTATTAGAAAATTAAAAAATTAAAAAATTAAAGATTATTACAACGCTTATGTATTTAACTGGGTAATTACCTCTACCTGCAGCTGCATGTTCCTGGTTCCAAGTAATCTCAGTGTTAATGCTGCATTGCAGAGAATGATAAAACCATAAACATGAACCTGTGCAGTATAAGTTTATGAGTGTGACAGACTTTAACAAGCAGCTCATTAACATCAACATTGAAATACATAATGGCATTCTTAAGAAACTGTTATGGGAGTAGTGACATATGCCATATTTATTAGCACATACACTATGTATTTGCTTTGCCTGGGGCTTTATAGACATGGGTCATACACGTCAGGTAATATTTGAGCTAGTGTGAATTTACTCAAAATGGCATCATCCGTGGTAAAGCATGTGAAGAATTGAAATACAACATAATATTAATATATCACACTACACAACTACCTTTTCAACTAAAAAGTAAATATAAAATCAGGGATTTCCAAACTTCTTTCGATTCGGGCCCCGTTGTCAAAAATTATACCAGAAGAGGGCCACTTACTGAGGTGACCCGTTTTGGTTCACCAAAAGTTACCTTCCTTTGTATCTGGCCACTTTTGTTCCTTAGTGTCCCTTCTATTATAAATGAAAAATATCTATAGACAATGCTTTCTTTTATTTGGATAATGCAGAGTCACATGCAGGAAAAAGACAATTTTGGTCAATTGAATGATAGGCCTGAGGGACACAAAAATTGCTCTGTGTGGCATATTTTGTATACCACTACTGTATATTATAAAGTGATATTAAAGAGCTGTATTCTGTTCTTGAAATAACATGGAATGTACTGTTCTCTCACAAATTGATGCCCAAACATGTTTAATACCACCATGTCCTCACTGACAATTATTGGTGTATTTTTCATTTGCAAAATCAAATCCAAAACTAGACGCAGGCTGTCGTAAACGACAGCAAATGTATATCGGCGGAACGCCCCATGCGTCTGCGTCAACTGCTATAACACCGACTGCCTTATGGCGGAGGAGGTGGTGGAA
>JAVQJW010317953.1:0-12595 GCA_036025195.1 Hypseleotris klunzingeri
CTCTAAGTACTGATTTGTTGAGCCATTTGTATTTTCGGAGCAATGTACACTATTGAACATAGAATATTGTATTACACAGAATAAGCCCACTAGCAACCTTGTTTAAGAGCACACTTTGAAAGAACAGTAGATGGATACATAGTCCACAAGTGGAGTCAAATGTACTTTATCAGTCCCACTTACTGTGTTCACTGGTGACAAGTGGTCTTTGCTTTAGTGGTCTTTGCTTCAGCAAGACTGATTCAGGAAACATTTAAGACCCTCTTGTATTTTTACTTGTGTGTAGAACCTGATAATGAAATCATTGAATGTGTTTATTGTTTATTGTATGTGTTATTATAGAGTATTATAATGTATGCCTGCTGCAAGGTTATGTGTGTCTTTTATTAGAAGTCTTGATTCATTCATTTCACATACTGCAGTTTGTCCTCTCATTCTCAGCCCACTCAAACCCTCCATTCACAGACGGCGTCACACATTCGACTCCACAAATGGTCTCTTTGGTTTGATGGGGGAGGTCGGGCCTTGGGAGCGGGAATCGCGAGAGAGTTGACGGTACATGTTGTCCTGGTAAGCTTGTGCCACAGGCAGAGTCCTGGCCACTTTCACATCAGGGTAAGTGGGGACCTGGCTCACCCGCTCTAAAATGTCCCCACCGCCGCGGGAGCCATTAGCCAGCTTCCCCAATGAAGGAGGCTGTGTCTGGTAGTAGTCCTCTTCCAAGAGGTGTCCGTTCTGGGCGTTGTTGGTTTTGTTGTAGTAGGCTATGTTGCCCAGTGAGGCAGGGGGGCTGTAAGTGGAGCCCTGTTGGACCAGCTGACCTGGAGAAGTGGGGCTGATGGCAGAGTCCATAGATGTCATTGGACGGGACCGCGTGGGCTGGTGCATGTACTGCTGAGTCCGTGCCGTCTTGTCAATGATGCCCATGAAGGGCGTGTTTCGGGAGCGTGTGGTCTCCCCCTGGTACAACCCCCCACCTCCCTGTGAGGGTGAGATGGGGGAAATGTCATCACAGGAGCGCTCATACGAGGCCTGCAGGGGGATCTCCATCTGCTGGATAGAGGACGAGGGCCTAAAGCCGGGGGCCAGGTTAGAGGTGGAGCCGGTGGTGATGTTGTTGCTAGACGGGGAGAAGCGCAGCCCCACGCTTTGAGAGTGGATCAGGGGTCTGGGTGTAGGCATCTTCATCTCTGTAGTGTTGGCACTGACTGGCCGACGCACCATGTGGGGGATCTCAGGGGAGCCCAGCTGGCAGGGGGGCATGGCGTTGGCCCGCTCCAGCACATGCTCAGAGACAGGGTAGTAAGCAGCTGACTGGCTGCGGCTGATCTGAGGCGTCTGGCTGTAGCGGATGCCCCCCGGTCCCCCGCTGCTGGCGCGGTAGGCAGAGGAGGGGCGCTGGGGCAGCTCATCCTTCAACAGGCCTGACTCCATGACCCCTCCTCGGCCGCCGTGCTGACAGAGGGCCCCTGAGCTGAGGCTGGCCTGGGGCATAGAGCGCCCGTCCAGAGAAGGCTGGTAAACCAGGTCTACTGATGCCTGGTAGCGGCCGCTCATGGGGTGTCCCCCATAGCTGCTGTTACCCATCACACTAGGCTGGTTGGTGCGGACAATTTGTGCAATAGATGGCTGCAGACGTAAGCCCTGTGCCTGATGGTGCTGGGACGACAGAGAGGGCTGAGAGCTGAGTTGGAACGAGCGCTGACTGCTCATTTTGGCGAGAGGTGACTTGGGACGTCCAGGGAGCTGCTCTGTCTGGAACCGCACAGGAGAGCCAGACTGAGACCTGTACAGACAGACACTCTCTAGAGGTGGACTGGCCCTGTACTGAGCGGCCCGGCGTAGAGGGGAGGGTGGGGGGCTTTGATCCATGCCCCCAGGTGGAGGGCTGTAGCGGTAAGATGCCTGGTGTACTGGAGATGTCTGTGGGGGGCTGTGTCGGTAGTGGTTCTGGTGAGTTGGGGACAGGGATGGGGAGGTAGGCTGGTATGACCCTCGTGTAGGGGAGGACATGGAGGAAGATGTAGGGTGGTACTCATAGGGCTGTCCCATGGGAGAGCCCCCTGTCAGATAGATTTGGTCTGGATGTGTGGGGGACAAAGGAGGGCTTTGGATGATGGGCAGGCTGGAAGCATTGGTCAGAGCGTCTGGAGGAGGAAGTCCCAGAGACATGGCCTCCAGCTCCTGCTCTAGATAGTCTTCATCCTCAAACAGGTCCTGGACAGGCTCCATGTCGTCCAGCCGTGGCTCTGGGGGTGGAGGGAGGGGCATGGACAAACACAGGGACTCCTCATCTTCAGGAGGAGGTGTGGGAGGAGGTGATGGAGGGGGCTCTAGGTCCAGCTCCTGCTGCTGGTGCTCGTCTTGGCACAGCTGTCCACTCTCCTCCTCCACTCTCTGCAGAAGTCGCAGGATCTCACGATTGTTAGGGCACAGCTTTATGGCTTCATTCAGGTCCTCCAAGGCTTCAGAAAATTGTCTAGAGAAAAAAAAATATTTCAGAAATATGAAAGGTACATTTTTTCAGTTCCAAGGACAAACCCTGATATGTGACACTGATAGATAGGGGTTACCTGCTGCTACGCTTGGCACGTGCCCGGGCGTAGTATGCTTCATATGATTTTGGTTTTAGTTCAAGTGCCTTAGTAGCAAATTCATCAGCCATCCCAAAGTCCTGCAAAAATAATATTTTTTCTAAATAATTTGAAAGTTGATCACATTTTGACTAAGCTGTATGAAACTGAACCAACAAACCAGCACTGTAGGCCACTGTACATATGACTTACGTTCATTTTCCTGCGACATCGGGACAGGTTGAGAAAAAGCGACACTTTGAGTTCCCTGAATGTCTTGAGATCCTCACTGAAGCCCTCGCGTGGAAACTTTTTGAGAGCATATTGATAGCGCTGAGCTGCCTCCTTCACCTTTCCTTTCTGTAGGACAAGAAAACATTAGAACTCGTTCCATATGATCAAATATTATTCGAAAAACCAAACATGCAACTTCTCTCACCTTGTAAAAGCTGTCCCCCTCCTCGATGAGTTTGCTGAGTAGGATGATCATGATGTCGGGTTTGGAGGTGGCCATTGCCCATGTGGCAGGACCTGAGTAACACAGCGGGAGGGAGGAGATGGAGCAGATGATGAGAATGAGATGCATTATAATGAATAGAGGTAAAAGTAGAAGGAGCGACACAACAATCATTACAGGGATGAGGAGATGACCGATGTAGGGATACAACAGGCAACCCACTGCAGAGAAAAAGATTATACACGTCTTTTCTGACAACAGGAACACACTACGGTCTTGCTGTGGCAAATAAGACTTGGGCTGAAAAGTATATGCCAATTTATGTAACAATATGAAAACTATTGAACATTACTATTATATTTGAGACACATATCATTTTAGTGGACAAACATAAATACACGCAAATACTTTCGGGCCCAATCACAGTCATTCTTGAGGTATATAATATTTAATTTGATCATCTGGAGGTGCACATGTAGAGTTGTGAATGAAAATCTAAATAAAAAGGTTACTGTATTAAAGGGGTAGTTAAGTATTTTATAAAAATGAGTTCTATTAGGTACTTAATTGAGTTAAAGTCTTTTAAGATTTTAGTTTATATAGCTCAACAGGAAGCAGACAAAAATCTCCAGCTGTAAGTGGGGCCTGAGAAAAAATAAGAAGGTTACTACAAGGTCACCTGGGTGGCTGAAGTAGCACTAAATCATAAACTAAAAATAAAAGTGTAGTTTTTAGTTTTCTGACTCTTCATAATACAGGTCATACATAGAGTGCATTTCGCTGGTACAGAATTACCAGAAAAAAAGGAATCCACAAAAGGATTTTTAGCAATCCACTTTTGCACTATGAGGCACAGAGGTGTTTTATAGGGTTGATTGGTGTGTAGGGAATCCGTCTGTATGAAATGAGAAAGACTTAACTTCCCCTTTAAGTCAAGTGAAACATAAACCATGAAGATATCAATAAAGTCAATTTACTGCATCTGCAAAACAATAGTCTTTGACACACTTGACACACAAATGGCACTGATATGTATAAACAGATAAACAGAGCACACACATGAGAAATGGGACTTGCACAAAAACACACACAAAACACATCAGGCAAGCAGGATGGTTATCAGGCGATTCTTGTCTTTGGGAGGTAGAGGGGTTTGTTGAATAACGGGAGAAAAATACTATACAGAATAAATTATGTAATGATGTAATGGTTTATCACCAGTCACCATTGTGGTGACAGTGGCAGAGATACAAACGCATGCATTTCCTGTCAGATCACCATGATGACCACGCAATATCTTATTTAGGCTTTCCACACATGCATTTATGGCATTATGGCACACTGATATAGGGCTGGGCGATATACCAACACATACAGGATATAAAATAAACTTTCTGTGATATTGATAAATACTGAATCATGGATGTAATTCTTCTGGCAGTATATTCAATTTCATATTAACATTTTTATTTTATGTTGTATTTTAATTTGAATGGTTACTAGGATACATTGCTATTGTCTTTAATAACATTAACCTATTAACCTATAAGCATTCACATTAAAACCTCTGAGCACTTTGAAAAAGCAGAAAAAATACAACTCAATATACTCTGAAAAATTCCAAATAAATATAAATCTTTGGTTATATGGTCCAGCCCTATATCCCAGGCGTTTTACCCTGCATGCTCATTATGTCATTACCAACTCTTTAAGCATCTCTACCTCTAGGGCAATCCCGTCACTGTCAGTGCTAACACCTTGCATGTTTTTTTTTATTTGATTTTTTTCAGTCAGGTTTTGGGAAGCTAAGTTCACTTGCTTGACACTTAGGACGACACACAGACAACACATAAAGAGGAGATAGAGCTGTCAAAATGCCTGGTGGGGTGAGAAGCCGACAGCCTTGGCTTTACCTCGGGGCCGACTGGGCAGCGTCTGACATCCTGAAGCCAGAGAGGTGGTAGAGGGAGAGGCAAAACATGGAGAGGTGTTCAAGTGGTGGGTGGGGATAGCAGTGTGGGCCAGATTTTACCAAAGGATATTGTGGGAGTGTGTAGGAGCCAGGAGAAGAAAGAAAGGAGAATGGATTGGTGGTTTGTGTTGGAGGTGGAAGAGAAAGTGAGAAAGGAACACAAAAAAGCAGCCGTGAGAAGCGCAAGATAAAATAAGTGCCGGTGCAAAAAATAAACAAATATATAAGCTGCTAATAACAACCTGTCTCCTAGCAACAGAGAGAGGGGATGTGATAGGTTGTGTTCAGATGGCATCATAATATCCAAACATTTTTGTTTTTTATTATTTTTGAGCTGCAGTAATAATTAATGATGGAATATACTCCTAAAGAGTAAAAATGCAGATGTGTTGTTTCTTTTGTGGTTAATAAATCTGCAGTTACTGGTCCTATTAACATGTAACAAAAACAGCTATGAAATTCAAAGTCCTCTCTGCCAACAGGAATAAACCGCATTTCTTGAGTAAAAATTGTACAGCCAGTAAAAGTCCAGATTTTGTTCAATCATGGCTGACCCCAAGATTAACAGTCAGTTCAGCAATTTAATCACAAACAAAGTTGATCGGTTTCAATATTTTTCTGTTTGCATACCTCTGTTAAAAATAGTCTAATAAACGTTTGTAATTTTACTGGCGCCAACCCGAGAACATGAACACAACATATTGAGAGAAACAGGCTCTGACAGAGAGAGAGAGCAAAACAAGACAAAAGCAACAGTTGTACAATAAAAACATTGAGCCTTAAATAGCCGAGGAGAAGCAGTGCAGTGCAGCAGTAGGGGGCGGATGACATCCACTAAGCTACATGGAGACACAAAGCTGAATCCATGGCTTATAGCAGTAAAATGCTTGATACATTTCACTGCTTTTAGGCTTAAAGCTTAAAACGTCTTTGGATGTTTTTTATGTTAATAACTGTTATATTATTTAGACAATCTGTTAATGAGTTTTGAAGTTCTTGAGTTAGTAAAATGCATACGTACAGTTACTGTTCAGATGTTTTAGGCAAGTGTTAATGTAGTATTTGTGCTGTCATAAACGGTTAAGTGAGCAAGTAGTTGTTCATGATTTCTTTGTATTCGGATCGCTGTCTGATTATGAATTATTTTATTTTTTGTACAGTTTTAAGCATGAAGAAACAGAAAGATGTGAGTAGCCCACAACCACTGATTAAATTGCGCTTCTTGTGCTTCAAAAATGTAAATAATTAGACCTGTGAGAGCTAAGTGTGGCCACATGTTTCTTCTGAACGTGCACTTTCCATTTAGTCAACTCTAGAAAATAAACTGCATACTTTAGAGAGCTAATAATATAACATTATACCTTCAAACCTGCCTAAAAGATATGCAAAAAAAAAATATAATCCAAAAAAGTGAAAATACAAGGCTTTGGACTGACAGCCGAGTAATGACTTCCTCTTGGTTCATTTGGTGAGAAAATAGGATGTTTTCACCAGCGCTGTCTCCAGTCATTGTTTTCCATGCAATCCATGCTTGAACTCCCCATACTTGACCTTTTCAGCCACACTGCACAATCCCATTTCAATAATAGCTCAATTCTCAAGTGTCAAATAACCTTTCATTGTGATACAAGGAGCTGCATTTGGAAGAAGAGGGTTTAACTGTTTAAACTTAGAAGATGTCAAGTTGTCTCTCTTACCTATCTTGGCTCCTTTCTTGAGCAGGGCGACCACCACTGAAGTGTTTCTGCAGCCCACCGCCCTGTCCAAAGGCCGCATCCCACTGTAGTCAACATGCTCTATCATGGCGCCGTGGTCCACCAAGAACTGAACCTGTAGGGGAAATACATTTCAAGAAGAGCATGAAAGTATAGAAACTGCCCATTTTATTAGGTAGAATTGTATGTACGTAATGTATATTAAAAGTAGCCTTGGTGTAATCTTTTGCTACTGAGTCCTACATGGTTCTGGCGTGTTATAGAGATGGTCTAGCGTAGACCAGATCCATAGACAGAGAGAGATGCGCTAATGGAGGGGGGTAAAGACTTGAATGATGCAGCCTTCAAAAAGTTCCACCTTGGCACAATTCTCAATGCATTTGAATGGCATTATTAGCTTGCTACTTATGGAACAATTTAATTTGTTGTGCAGGTTCCACTGATGGTATATGGGTTAGTTCTAGTGGTACTATACAGCTCAAGTCTTGATTGAGTTTCATTTGCACTTAATTTAGAACTGGTATTGTAATTGGTTAGAGGCAGTTCAGTCCTTGTTTAGTCCTGTTTTGGACCTTGTTTAGCCCTGGTTTAGTCCTGATTATTGCTTCAAGTAAAATTGCCATTGCCTATATATTATCTTAAACCTGTCTAATCACTAGGCAACTTCACTACAAAAATGATGTTCATAGTTCATATTTAGAGTATTTTTCAAGCCACATAAATGTCTGGTTTGAATTCTACAGGTTTGCCTTCAACATGTCTGAATGTATTTTTGCTGGAGTTTGGTGTACTTAATATACTGTCCTGTGAATGTGTATTGAAGCACGCAATCAGAAATAATCTCTTCTCTTACCACATCAGAGTCACCGTAAAAAGCAGCTAAGTCGAGGGGTGTGCGTCCATTCTTGTCAGCGTGGTCTGTGGGAGATCCACTCTCCACCAGGCATTGCACTACGGCTAAATGTCCTTTTAAACAGGCCCAGCTCAAAGCAGTCAGACCCTCTTTATCCAACAGGGACAAAGACGCTCCTATGTACAGAAAAACAACAGCATTTTAACTAAATAAAACATACTGTATGATTCAAGGTTCGAAATCCAGGCTGGCTGACATCAATCTATTATAAAAAAATGCTCATTCTCAACACCTCTACTGGTTCGCTTGATTAAAAATGACTATGATCTTTCCCTGTGGAGAAGGGCACAATATCATCATATTTCTCCCAGCATTACATTTTCAATATAGTAGCTACCATATCTGTGTATATGAGCAGGTTCATCTAAATTGCCTCTTGTGCTGTATAATGCAAGTATTGTAATTTATGTATTTTAAAATGACGAAGAAGAATGAAGAATAGTAAGATAAATCTGTTGGTTATCTGTAGCTCTAAAGCTGAGGTAATTATGTTAGATCCAAAACTGCACAGAGTCTGATGTGAGAAATATTGGGTCTATTTTTAGCTGAGCTCACCTTGTGCTAATAGAAATTCCACAGTGCCTAGATGTCCCTCGGAGGCGGCCATCATTAGTGGAGTTCGACCCTGTTTATCCGCCTGGTTCACATCCGCTCCATGGGTTAGCAGCAAGTCCACAATCTAACACACACAAACAAGATCATTTGGAGCAATGCAGTGTGCAGAGATGACTACATATTTGCCAAAAGGAGTTTCAGATAAAATGTTTGCCTTAAAAGCATTCATTACAGCCTAAATGCTATATTTTGTGAAAACCAATTAAAAACAGTACTGTGCAAATATTTTAGGCAGGTTTGAGAACATGCTGTTTATTTATGGCACTTTTCCACTGGCTCTACTCGAGTCAACTCAGGTTGGTTTTACTCGGTTTGGTTTGTTTTTCATTATTTTTAGTACCACTTTATTGTTGCCTGGCGACATTCGCATGGCGTTGTGATGACCTCAGATATATGCAACATTTACAAACTCAGGATCCTGGTTGTGAGCCATATTCACACAACAAAAACAACAGATTTTTTACCTCACACTGAATTTTGTAATATAAAAAACAATCAAGTCAGGAATTGTGATGCTTTTCTAAAACATTTGTCCAGTACTATACTGAATAATACGTACTGTAGATATTGAAGGTCTAAATGAATAAATTGTTCTCTCACCTGCCAGTGCCCCTGTCGGACCGCACTGAAGAGTGGTACAATGCCTCTTCTGTTGGGTTGGGCCACAGCTGCACCCTGCTCCAACAATAGTCGACAGACATCCAGTTTCCCTCGGCCAGACGCTGCTGTTAGTGCTAAAAACACACAGATAATGGGGAAAAATTAAAAAGTGTATATAGAAGGGCTTATTTAGTTTGATTCATAAATTAAGTCACAAAAACATACAGTATACATATAGCCACAATCCTAAAACTCAATATAGTTATAGCTTGTTTTTTTTTGTTTTTTTACATCATCCAGCCAAAGTTTATAGGCATGTTGTCTTGGATTCTGGCAGCTTTTTGGTAAGGATTTACACATCATTTGTTTTGGCGGAGGACAGGAGTATAGTGCTTAAAGTGAGCTGCACAATATATGGAAATGTACGCAACAAAGACGTAATAGGTCAAGGCTTTTAACAAGATGGAAATGTAATGCTTTTAATTGGAATAATTTAAACAATGCTGTAGCACTCCCAGAAGGATGGCTTTTCACTTTCTGACTGTTCATTGTAGGGAAATAGGACTTTAATATGCCAGGCCTGTACTTACAGATGTAAAATGTGCTCCCTGCGGATGTTGTGGAGAATAATGTTATTTCACTTGACCTCTTTTGTAATAGCGGGGCCTGAAAATCACCTTCCTGAACCGCTTCTCCTTCAAAACAATAAGCTATAGTCGACTGAGCATGAGTGAACTTCTCTCACTGGCAACAAGAAGAAGCAAGATGTGGGAATAGGGCTTTTTCAATGAGGCGCCATAGCTTTAGGTTACAATAGTACATTATATTTCTGCCACAGTGCAATCAGACGAGTCGTTTCCAAAGCGCCCTGGAGCACAAAATCACTAACCCCCCTGCTTTCCCCCCACACCCCAGTGAAAGCCCAGCCCTGTCTATGCTCCAATGACACCACTGACTGCATTGCCATCAGCATCTGACGCAGCAAAGAGGAACCATTGCTCATATCTGCACTGCAGCTCCCTCCGCACACAAAACACCATGGCTATCTTTCATTGTGTGTCATTGCTAAAGTATGTCTCAGCATCAAGCTTTTAAAGAGGACATAATATACCTTTTGTCGCAAGCTATTTGAGTTAATATTTTTTACTGCTAGAACCTACTCATGGATTAGGTGCATGCCCCTTTAAAACCGTCTTTGCCCTTGTTGGCCACACCCACTTCACTAGAGCGATAAATGGAAACTTCAGCTTTAGAACGGTGAGTCCAAGCGTTTTGTGAGAAGTGCCTCAGCCTACAGTATTACTATAACATGCACAAATCAAACTAAATACAACTCAAACAGTGTTTTTGATAAGGAAAAGCTATTAAACCATGACAGAAAGATCACAAAAGTCAAGTACGGATAATAGGGCCCTTTAAAACATCAATGTCAATATGAACAATTAAGCATTCAAGGTTGATTATTATTTAAAAGGGTTTATTGGCCCCAGAGCTTACCCGTCTCTCCCCACAGTGTGTCGAAGTTATTGATTTGAGCACGCTCCACCTCCTCCTCATCTTTCTCGGGCAGATCCAGCAGATACGAAACAATCTGATGGGAGAAAAACAGGACTAAGACATATAAAAAGGTAAACGCTCCTCTCTGCCCTCACCTCACGATTTCAAACAATCACCCAAATGTTATTATTCATTCATTCATGTTATTATTATTGACGTACAGGCTACATCTAATTTGAGCTTACAAGCAGACAACTTAATAAAGAAGCCAGTTAATCTGAATCTAACTTTACCCCACTTTAGAACATATGCAGCATTCATGTAAAAATGTGACTTCTCATGTATTTTAACCGGTCTATGTGCCGTACCTCTGTGTATCCCATACTGGCTGCAGCTATGAGAGCCTGTTGTACGGCGTGGCTCTTGGAGAAGCTGCCCTGATGTTGACTCGGTGGGGACTGCTGCTGCTGCTGGGACCCCATACTCCAATCACACTGAATGAGGTACTTCACCACCTCCATGTGTCCTCTGAGCGCAGCGTGAACCAGAGCACACTGCCCATTTTTATCCAAGTGGTCCACCTGTTTATCAGACAAGTACAGAGCATGGCTATTATTACACAGTTCACAACAAGTTTTCTCCAGTAAGTTCCGGGATATTATTAGTAATTGCTGTATGTGGTTTTCAAATTATCCTACTGTGTGGCACAATTTTATCCCAAATAATTTTATTGTGAGTGACCCTACAGATGTCAGAAGCAAAGATGTTTGTACAAATTGAAAATGGACAGCAGGAAGGACAATTCTACAAGGCCAGGCCACAAGATTTTTTTTTTTACATGTACAGAGAAGGGTTAGAGAATACAGTATGTATACACTCAATTGATTAAATAATGCTGAAGTTAGTGTGGTATAGAGGAAGACCAAAAAGGATATTTATATTGTGGCAAAAAAGGGGAGAGAGGATGCAGAGAATGGGGTTAGATGGATGCAAATGAATAAGGTTTCTATGGCCAAACATTAAAGGAAGGAAGTAAAAATTACATGTATACTTAAATTCTAGTTACAACAAGTATCTGTAATTCTTTAAAATACAAAGTTTAACTAAGTAATTTCCAATAAGAATAACTTGTGGCTTACTAATTCAACTTCTAATATCACATTTCTTGTAATACCTTTGCTCTCTTGCGACACAGTGCAGTCACAATAGCCATGTGTCCCCCGGCAGCAGCGTAGCTCAGTGGTGTAAGTCCACTCTCTGAAGGGGCGTCTACAGAGGCACCATACTCCAGCAGCAGAGCCACCATGTCCATGTATCCCAGGTGAGAGTGGACACAGAGGACCGGGGCATTATTTAGTACCTCTGTGCGGTAGTTCACATTACCACCTCCTAACATCAGCAACCGACTGACCTGCACACAATAAATGCAGAAAGAATTGAGGCACTTGAGATATTAGATCAAATATATAACAAATATGAGGTAAGCACATTAAAACTGCACATTCAATTTACAAAGTTACAGCAAAACACTCAAATGGCCACAAGTTATTTTCATGCTATATGGCTCAAAAGTATTGATTTATATTGTCTTAATTTAAAAATGACAGCAAACATTAACGGTCAGATTCAAAAGTTAAAATCAGGTGAAATCTAGTTGATATTTAGTTTTCTACTGGACTGCTACTCGTGAAGTTACCTTGATGTTGGGAGTGTAGAGGTTTCGGAGTGAGGAAAGTGCAGCCGAGAGACCTTCTGTGCTGTAAGACACCCACAGGCCCTGCAAGATGGATGAGGAAACCCCGACTTTCTTGCTCAGACCCTTGAACACAGAGAAGGTCGGTAAATATTCAGTACATTTGGACCACAGGTGTGCAGGGTGTGTGCGTGCGGCGTATAAAAAGACACATAATAACACACCTTGAAGATATGTGCTTTGAGAATGTGATGGCCCAACTCAATCGTCTGCTGCCTATTGAGTTTGTTCTCCTGCCGCGAGAACCAGAAGGCCAGAAGGGTGTGCCCGCTCCTGCAGAGGGAGAAAGAGTATGATGTTTCAGCTCAAAGTCATCAGACCGTGGCACTGTGTTATCATCTAGAGCTGGTGCAGTGTTTTTTTAATAGATTAAATAAAAGAGAGAAGCATGAAGACATTCTGGCCTCAACAGATGGACGATAAAACATAAAAAGTATACAAGCTGCCACTGGCTTTTATAAATCAAAGGGTATGACTTCAAAATGACAAATAATAAATAA
>JAVQJW010318123.1:0-10602 GCA_036025195.1 Hypseleotris klunzingeri
TTCCACAATACAGGGACCAATACAATCAAAAACATTCTTAAAAAGACGGGACGGTATGACGTCCAGGGAACAACATGATGGTTTAAGCTGTTTAACTATTTTTGTCAAAGTGGAGAGAGGACAGGCTCAAACATTTCAAAAACAGCATGACAACACGTTAGTACAGAAGGGTCTGTTACAGAGAGTAAAGTGGCTTTTTTGAGGTCAGAGATTTTTTCAGTGAAAAATGTCAGGGATTTTTTACAGAGCTCAAAAGATGGTACAACACTATTTGTATTACAAGGGTTAATAAGTGAGTTCAATGTTTTAAAAAGCACCTGAGGTTTGTGCCTATTTTCTGAGACAAGATCTGATAAAAACTTCCATTTGGCATCTTTAACAGCTCTCTGGTATTCAGCAAGACTGTTTTTTAATATTTTACGTTTTTTCCATTTACGTTCAGTACGTTACGTAGTGGCCAGTACTAAACTAATGGAAAAGAAAAAAAACATGAAAAAACAAACACATAAACTGAAATAAAATGTTTGTAAACTGTTGTATGTTTAGGACTGTGCTCCAGGATTCTTCCGTCAGCCGCTCTCAGAGATGTCTGCTGCTGATCAGAGGTCCCTGTTTGTCCGGCCGTGTGTTCCCTGTCGCTGTAACAACCACAGCCAGATCTGTGACCAGGAGACGGGAGCCTGTCAGGTACAAACTTCAACACACTATTCACTCACTTACTATAAAAGAATAAACATGCGCTACTTCTGAAGCTTACAAGATATAAATAGCCAATTAGACATTATTATTGTTTCAACTTTTTTGCCACAAATCAGTGACTATATTCATCTACTCACACTAGAGAACTAAACTCACAGCATAACTACAGTATCATATTTAAAACCTTTTGTCTTTTTTCAGGGCTGTGACCACCACACATCCGGCCCTCACTGTCAGCTGTGTGCCTTTGGTTACTATGGAAATGTAAAGGGCTCTGTGTCCGACTGTTCTCTGTGCGGCTGTCCCCTGAAAGAGAACAGCTTCAGTCCCACCTGTGAGCTGTTCATGGTAGCAGGATCCCGCGGACACTACATCTGCACCAACTGTAGCGCCGGATACGAGGGCCGCTACTGTGACAAGTGCTCTGATGGTTACTATGGTGACCCGACAGCGGTGGGAGGAGCCTGTGAGAGGTGCGGCTGTAGCGAGTGGGGCGCCCTAAGTCCCACCTGTGACCTGACGAGCGGACAGTGTGTGTGTAAGGAAGGGGTCAGAGGACAGAGGTGTGACCAGTGTGAGGAGCGACATGTGATGGAGGCTGGACACTGTATCTGTGAGTCAGTCTGTATACTTAGTGATTGTGTGATCTCATAAATAATATTACACATGTAAAACAACATTACATTACTGTTCTAAGTTCTCTTATAACACTTGTCTTTATGTTTCAGCCTGTAATGATGAATGTACTGGAGTCCTACTGGATGACCTGGACACAATACACATCAACATCATGTCTGTGAACACAACCAGCCTCCTCAGGGCACCTTATGGTCAGCTGGTGGCGCTAGAGAAGAGGACGAGATCCATTCAGGTAAGATTATAATGTCTATTTAGTAAAATTTAATATAAAGAGACAGCAGTGATGTAGGCTACAATTATTCATTACTGCCTACATCACTTAACCCTATTTGGAGAGGCAGCAGTGACACATATTTTGAAGCCAGTGAAAAGAAAACAATTTTTTTTTCTTTTTCCAGAAGTCATATTCCAACAGCAGTGCCATCTCTGTGATATTATCTACTGTAGAGGATCAGCTGACATCTGTGTCGTCTGACCTTACTGCAGTTTCCAAACAGGTATGACACACAACTTGAACTATATATACTTTATTATAATGCTTTAGAAAAAACACCGCTGTACCAAGTTACATCATAATGTCATAACAGGTGTCACAGGTCAATGGGCTTCTGGAGGATGTGGGCGGAGCAACTTATACCAGCGTTACCCAGAGTGCACTGCTGCTGGAGAACATCCACAAACTGAACAAGAGGGTTTCAGGTGAGACTTGTTAAAGATCATAATATTAAGTTGGGCAAAATAGTAAAACAATATAATATCATCATTTTATTATTATCAAGTTCACAATTTTAGAAACTTAGTATGTTTTTGTCACAATCCGATTTTTTTTTTACTTATGTCAGGTTATGACAAAGTGGTCAAAATAGTTACATATTTCCTTTGTCTATAAAATTAAATTTTTCAGAGATGAGCAAGGAGGCGGAGCTTCTCAACCAGACCAACCCCGAGACTCTGGACTGGGCCAATCAGACGCTGCTGCTGCAGGAGGCGGAGTCACTACTGGACTCCATGAGGGTGATTGACATGTCCCAGTGCAAGGCCACGGCCAATCAGGAGCTCAGGTTAATATTGAATAAACCAGACTTTTACATAGATGATTTGTAGTTATTATCAGATAGCTAAACCTATTTTTTAATCTTCCTCCTTAGTCTGTCTGAGTCCCTGTCCCACTCGTTGCATGGGTTACTCTCCCTGGCCAATGTGGTGGACAGAAGTCTCCAGAACATGTCTGATGGTCTCTCTGCTCACATGGACGCTCTGAAGTCAGCTGAGACGCACATAAATGATGCTCAGGAACAGAACCATCTCACAAAGAAACTTATGGACGGAGTTAATTATAAACTACACCAGTATGAGGTAAGTTTATTATAGAAACGATTAATAGTTTAAATACATGGTTCAATACATGGTTTAAACTATAGCAGTGGGTAAAAGTAAACGGGTGTGAACAGTTCAGAGTGGCACAAATCCTTAATGGTTAAGGGTTTTTGTTTATTTATTTATTATTATTATTTATTTAGCCTATTTATTTTTGGGGAGAAGGGATAGTGCATAATAATAATACTAAATAATCTGCCATTACTGTAAACATACCAGATTGTAACCTTAACTGAATTTCCATCACACACACATTCATACACAAATAACACACACTAATGGGAGGCAAGACGTGTTTAGAGCCTTGCCCAAAGACACAAACTGGTTGGGATTCGAACTGCCAACCCACTGTAATCATTCTATCTTTCTTTATTCAGTCACTGTCTGTGAAGGCCAACTCTGGAACTAACACAGTGAATGGTTTGATGGAGGACAGTCAGCTGCTGCTCACAGATACACTCAGCCTGGCAGAAGACCTCACCAACTCCACTACGGTACAACATTGATAGACATGGACTTTTACTAAATTGTATGTATCTGGTATTTCATATGTGGCTATCTCCATGTGTCCAGGAGGTAGATGTATTAGGAGACCAGCTCTCTCAGTGGAGGTCACTCCTCAGGAAGCAGGTGGACGGGCTGGTGGTGGGACTGAAGAACACTGATGCTCTAGAGGCTGTTTATCGAGCAGAGAGCCACGCACACTTAATACAAACCCATGCAGAGCAACTACACAGGTATCAATTATGTAGAGAAATAGGCCCTGAATCCCTTACTTCCCTAACAATTTACACTTAAAAAACCTTTCTGTATCCTAAGTTGTTGTCCTGTATGCCTTTCCAATTGATTCCAAATCTAATATAATAATGCATACCACTTATATAGCACTTTTCTAGATACACAAAAACACTTTACAACTGCATTATTTATTCACTCCATACACTGGTGGTGGTAAGCTACTTGTTTAGCCACTGCTGCTCTAGGACACACTGACAGAGGCGTGGTTGCCAGTTTGTGCCTGAAGCCTCTCCGTCCACCACCAAACACCAATCACACAACCACATTCATACATAGGCAATGTGGGTCAAGTGTCTTGCCCAGGGACACAACAAACCAGCTAACATCTGATTGCAGGGCGAACGTTTACATTCTGCGCCACTGCCACAAGTACTGTTTATTTTAGACTTATTCTAAAATGTATTCAAATTTTGTTCCAGCTCCCTGTCATCAGTGTGCAACTTCTCTCAAAATGGCACCCGTCTCTTTCGATTGGACACAGACATCAATGACCAGGTGGACACGGCCAATCAGGAAGCTCTCAAGGCACAAAGCTCCGCCTCCATTGCTTTCAACATGGTACTGCCCCTACCACATAAAAATAGACAAAAAAATTTAACTGTTTTTGATTTTTAAATTATTTTTTGTTTCAGAGTGCCGACCCAGATAATTTGCTGGCAGATGACAGTACATTGATGCGCAACATTAGTTCAACTATTTTAGAGGAAAGTGAAAGGGTTAATAACAGCGCAACAGGTTTGTAATAAACTCAACACTTTTACCCTTTTGGCTTCTCTATCCATGAAAAGATATTAGGTCATTTTTAAAATAAATGTTGAAATTCTCTCTCCAGACCTACAGAAGAACATCTCTAACATCATGTCCAGATTAGCAGCAGTGAGACAGAACTTCCTCAATGCTAGCTCAATGCTCAACCGGCCAATCAGAGAACTCCAAAGCTTGTCCAATGGTGAGTCTTAGAACTGTTGCCTTACTTCCTGATCATATTCCAGACTGTATCTTTTAATCTTGTTATGTGTTATTAGGTTCTTCAATGGCTGCTGTGTCACAACTCAAGACAGACACTCACTCTGACCTGCAGGAGGCGCTGAAGAGGCTACAGACCATCAAAGAGCAGCTGCAGTTGTCTTCTTCTGTGGTGGACAGCGCTAACGACTCAGTGAAGCAGACCAATGAGATGATGAGCCTAACAGACACTACAGGTAAACACAATAGTTTATCAATTTAGTCATTATAATGTCCAGTATCTAACTATGTCTTTTGTGTCCAGCCAATGAAGCTCAGAGACAGCTACAGGAGGCGGAGCTTCGGTCAGATCGCCTGATGGAGAGGGTGAAGCCGCTGAGCATTCTGGGAGAAAACCTGAGCCGTAACCTGTCTGAGATCAGAGAGCTGATCGAGCAGGCCCGACGACAGGCTGCATCGGTAAGACTGGAGACAAATACTGGACTATTAAAAATCAGTTGTTATTCCATTGAAGATCTGTAGGTGGCAGTGTGTGCAAGTGTACTTCATAATTGTGAGGACTTGAAACCTCTTATGAAAAAAGATAGTTTTGAGTTTTTAAGCCATTCATCTTGACTTCTTTTTAATTGTATACCTCTTATATAGTAATTTTCCTGATATCCAAAAACACTTTACAATTGCATTATTTATTCACTCCACAGTCACACACCAGTGGTGGTGGTAAGATACTTGTATAGCCATCTGTCCTGGGGCACACTGACATAGGTGTGGCTGCCAGTCTGTGCTTACTTTCCTTCTGACCACCACCAATCACAGTATAGCCACATTTATTCATAGGCAGCGTGGGTTAAGTGACTTGTCCAGGGATACAACAACAATATGCAATTAAGTAAAAAGTCATTATAAAAAGTAGTTACTAAATGTGATGTCTGATATAGCTTTGTGTACCTAATCAAACAGACAAAAGTGAAAATAATGACCTTAAACTAAAAATTTGAAAAAATAAAATGACCTGGTACAATTATTTCAAAGTTGAGGTAAAAAGTATGGTTCACTAAAACTACTCAAAAGTGTAACAATTCTTCTGTCTTGTGTGTTTCAGATCAAAGTGGCAGTGCAGGCAGACCGCAGTTGTATCCGCTCATACAGACCTCAGATCATCTCAAGTAACTTCAACACCCTCACCCTCACCCTGAAGACCAGCTCCAGAGACAACCTGCTCTTCTACCTGGGCTCCTCCACTCACACTGACTTCATGGCAGTGGAGCAACACGCTGGGAAGGTGTCTCTGCTCTGGGACGTGGGGTCTGGAAGCAAAAGACTGGAGTTTCCTGGTTTGGACATCAGCAATAATAAGTGGACAAGGATTAATGTGACAAGGTAAGGCTTAAAAAAGTACTATTAGAAATAAAGTAGGAATAAGGGCTGTAGCATGAGGCAGTATAATAAGTGCAACTGAACTATGAATTATGGTCAAATGTGTGCTGGACGCGCTTTAGCTCAGTTGGTAGAGCATGTGGCCGATATTCAGAGCATACAGTACATCCCAATGTACATAGCCAAATAATTAATTTAAAAAATGATGTGTGCTGTCCAGGTTCGGAAGCCACGCCTCCCTGTCAGTGTACCAGCTGGACCCTGACTCCGCCCCTGCTTTGCCCGCGGTAACAGCCATGTCCCCGGGTACAGCTCGAGTCCTGGACATTGATAACACCACCAAGATCTACATTGGAGGAGTCAGCCAACACACTCATGTAAGAAAACATGGTTTCCATATATATATATATATATATATATACAGTATATTCCATATATATTTTCCATGGCAACCATATTGTTGACTAAACCTATTTGATTTTGTGCATCTGCAGACGAGCCCCCTGTTGAGGTCCCACTGGTTCCAGGGCTGTCTGGGAGAGGCCTCCCTGAATGAGAAGAACCTGGGTCTGTGGAACTACCAGAGCAGAGAGGGCCAGTGTGGAGGCTGCTTCAGCAGGTATGTGTGTTCTGTATTGTAATTTTTATTAATTGGCATCCAGTTACAAATATGACCACAGTCTAGATCCCTGTTGTTACGATCAGAATATCTGAATCTTAAATTCATCTTAAATTGTCAATAATGTACACTGTCTTCTGTACTCAGTCCTCAGTTGGAGGAGACAGCCTTCCACTTTGATGGTTCTGGATACTCTGTGGTCCAGAAGTCCTTGAGAGCCACGGCCACCTCCATCGTTCTTTTGTTTAAGACCCTGTCGCCGGGCGGACTACTGCTGTACCTGGCCTCCAACAACACGGTACTAAAACTCTACACTACTTTGTCAATATCATCATTTAAACATCCACAGACTGACTATTTCCTGTCTGCAGAGAGACTTCCTGTCCATGGAGCTGGTGGAGGGTCACGTACGTCTGACCTGTGACCTAGGCTCGGGCGTCCTGGTTCTGGCCTCAAGCAGGAAGTACAACACCGGGATGTGGTACAAGATCACACTACAGAGGAACAAACGCAAAGCCTACCTGTCCATCATGGCTGCTGACCAATCATCAGAGAAGGAAGTGTTGGAGGCAGAGTCTCCGGGAACAGCATCTGACCTGAACCGCAACGACCTGGATCCCATCTACATCGGAGGACTTCCTGCTTCTCGACCAATCAGGTGAGAGATCACATAAGGATAGGGGTATAATAGCAGCTAGTGTGCTGGGGTCCAAGAGACAGAGGGGCCAACTAGGTAAACCAGGACTTAACCAGAACCAAATAAGGACTAAACCAGGATTAAACCAAGACTAAAACTGAAGAAGCACTAAACCAGGTCTAATCCAGGACAAAAAAAGGTCTAAACAGGATTAAAAGCCAATTCTAAACACAGACTACACAAGGTCTAAGCCAAAACATAATATAAACTGGCTCTAAACCAGAACTAAACCAGGTCTAAATTAGGTCTAACCCAAGTCTTGTTGTTTTGTGTTGTAGGCGTCAGGTGGTGTCCCGCTCATACGTGGGCTGTATCAAGAACGTGGAGATCGCTCGCACCAACTTTGACCTCCTCAGAGATGCTTTTGGAGTGAGGAAAGGCTGCACTCTGGAGGTAAGCCCTATCTTCACACTCAGTTCTCTATAATAGTATTGTGTGTATTCTTGTATATATCTGTGTGTGTGTGTTGTCCAGGCCGTCCGCAGTGTGTCCCTCTTCGGTCCAGGCTTTGTGGAGCTCTCTCCTCGCTCATTCTCTCAGGACACAGAGATCCTCTTCACCTTCTCCTCCAGGAACCAGTCTGGACTACTGCTGGCTGCCCTCAGTCATGACAAACAGGTCTCTATACACACCATTTGTACAACCTTAAAATCAACCGCGTATTAGCTTTTTATTGGGGCTGCATAATATATTTCACTTGTCCTACCGTATTTGTTCTTGTACCTAACAAGTAATATTTTCCCCTGCAGCACTTCATGTCTGTGCAGCTGATGTCCGGGACCCTGGAGGCGGAGCTTGGTAAAGTGGGTGGAGCTTCCCAGAGAGCCATTATAGTGGGAGAGTTCTCTGATGGACAGCCACACTCAGTTATACTCAGCCTCACCAAAAAGTATGTCTAAAATATATTAAGAGAATCAATGGTTGTTATGAGGAATTGTTTTAATAATTGTTATGTTTTCCAGGGTTCTTTCGATCCACATTGACGAGTTGCCTCAAAAGTCTATCCACCTGTCCCCGGGCGCAGTCTCCAGCCTCTCCCCGTCCTCCCTGTTCATTGGAGGACTGCCATCGGGGGCCGAGTCTCGTCTGCCAATCAGAATCCAAAGCTTGTCCAGGTCTTTCCGAGGCTGCATCCAGAACTTGGCGCTGAACGGAGTGTAAGTTCCAGCCAAAAATCTGCAAAAGCCTATATATTTTTCAAGAAATAAAAATTATGTGTTTGTGTTGTAGTCTGGTGGACCTATCAGGAGCGGCACGGTACGAGGGGGCGGAGTTAGACAGCTGCCTGTTGGAGGAGAGGGCCGGGGGAGCGGTGCTAAACGGGGATCAGGACCTGGAGCCCACCGCTGACCCCGCCCAACTGTCTGTAGCCCCACCCACCTTCCTGAGCGCCCTCACACCCGGAGCACTCACAGTAAGATTGGATACTTTGTGAAAATATATAGTGTTGTTTTAATGTACTAAAATGTGATTGGTTGATTGTCCTCAGTGTGCGGCGGAGGCGGAGCCAAGCTTCCTGCCCTCTGGTGGTCAGTTTGGATCGTCTAAACACAGTCACATGACCTTCAACATCAACCCCAGCTCTGTCAAGAAGAGGTAAGAGAAGGAAAAATAGTTTCAATGGGTATAATGGGGTTTAATGGGTTTTTATGGTAGCCTTGCAGGGTCATTTTTTAATCATATGTGCTGTGCTCAGTTTGTCCATCAGGATGTCCTTCAGGACCTGGGCTCTGGACGGTCTCCTCATGCTCCTGTCCAGCAAAAACCAGATGGACTTTGCCGTGCTGCGATTGGTCAACGGTCACCTGGTGCTGTCAGCTGACCTCGGAAAGGGCCCCGCCTCTGTGACATCGTCTGGTCCGGTCAATGATGGCAACTGGCACACGGTATGAATAGGAAACATTATTGTAATACTAATAGAGAGTAGAAATATAGATTTAAAATGAATGTGTTTCGTGTTGTAGGTGACCGCAGAGGTTAGCCGCCGCTCTGTGTCCGTCTCAGTGGGCGGGGCCACAGACTCCGCCTCCATCAAAGGGAACCAATTGGACGTGGAGAGCAGGGTGTATGTGGGTGGGCTGCCTCACACACACACCGCCAAGAGGATCAATGTACGCTTTAAAATCATCAAAACAATAACTTCGAGACTATGTAGAAGTAACATTTTGGCTAACAGTTTGATATATTTTTCAGGTGAGCCACAGTTTCCCCGGCTGTATCCGCTCTGTGTCTCTGAATAATGCAGCCCTGGACCTAAACGCGCCTCAAACACAACACCACGTCACTTCCTGTTTCAGCAGTGACCAGCGAGGAACGCACTTCAACGGGACTGGATACGCTGTGCTGGGTCAGTATCATCTGCACTGGTAACTTCTATACAGGATGTAGGGACAGTGTGTTGAGATTCACCTTACAATAGAGTAACCCTTATATACAGTGGTGGATTGTTATGTTTTATGGCACAAGACCTTATTTTATTCTATACCTGTTAAGTCCTGGTTTAGACCTTGTTTAGTCCAAAGACGCTTAAACCTGATATTGAGCTGGTCCACACCTGTTTTAGTTAGCTTATAATATGTAGAAAACCAATTGCCTTAAAAATACAATGTGAGGCCAGCACTAATTTTGTTATATCAATTCATATTTTGGTTCACTTCATTTGACATTTATTACACTATATACTGTAGTTGGGTTTAGAGTTTTTTTAGTCCTAGTTTAGATCTGATATTAGTACAGTATCTTAGTATTTTCTTAGATTCACCCTTTAACTTTTTTAAACCTTTTTTTAGTTCAAAATGGCTACAAGGTGGGCTCTGATTTGACGGTATCGCTGGAGTTCAGAACCAGTCAATCAGACGCTGTGTTACTGGGGATCAGCAGCGCCAAAGTGGACGCCATTGGACTGGAGCTGGTCAGCGGACAGGTACAGATTACTTAAGAGAATTGATGATTAAAAGTCACTCGATATGACTGAAATTTGTATTCATTTTTGTATTTTTTTGTCTCCTCAGGTGGTCTTCAATGTAAACAATGGTGCAGGTAGGGTCACAGTTCGCTCCTCCGGTCACTTTCTGTGTGATGGACAGTGGCATTCAGTGTCCGCTCGGAAAACTAAACACTCACTCAACCTGATTATTGACAAGAAAACATACAGCATCCAGAACCCTTACCCACAATCCACCTCTGCTGAGACCAACAACCCCGTCTACGTGGGCGGATTCCCAGGTACGCACTCAAGACAAGACCATTTTACTATGTTTTCTTTGGATCTGTGAGCTAGAACCACTATACAGACACAAGGTATACCAAAAAAAGTCCTGTTTGTTTATGTCGTATTTAGCTTTTGGGTACATGTAGTTTAGTTTTGGTTTAGGCGCAGTTTAGTTCTAGTGTAATCCTGGTTTAGTCATATTTAAGACCAAGTTTACAC
>JAVQJW010318360.1:0-10484 GCA_036025195.1 Hypseleotris klunzingeri
GATTATTTCATACTGTCTGAAATGCATTTCCGTGAAAAAGAACAAATAAATAAATGAAATGAAATGTGATAGTGAGATGATGCAATGCTGAGGACTGACCTGCTTCTCGTATCCGTGTGCCCTCTGCACCTGTTCTTCCAGTGCGCTCGCTGCCCGCCAGGTCCACCAAGCACAGCTGACTCAGTGTCACTTGGCTCTTATCCTGAATTAAAGAAAAACTTTGGTTAAATAAGTGAGAAGGTACAAATAATTCAAAAATAAAATGTGGGTTGTAAGTCTTGGTATTTCATAATTTTAACGAAAATCATGCAGCTTCTGCTTTTTCATTTATGATAATTATCTTGAACCATCTTATGTTGTTACCAACATCATGATTATAGTAATGTTCTGACCTGCAGGATGTTGTCTCCATCTGCGTCCAGCGGAGCCTGAACAAGTTTAATGACGAACACACTGTGAGAGCGACTGGACTCTTGGTTCAGACGAGTGTTCGCCACTTTTCTCCTCTTCTGACCTAAAACAGATTATTTTAGTACCTGACAGTGTTTTAATGTTTCTTTCGGTCCATTCAGAGGTGCACTTAATGATAAGCCTTGAAAGTAAACTGCTCAGAGAGAAGATTAAATGAGTTCATGTCCTGGCCAGAGTCAACCCAGAGGTAAACAATGCCAGATCAGTCCAATCATTCATCACAACAGTGTTTTGCCATTTGCCTTTTCAACATTTAAGAGATCTACATACCCTTCCAGAACACTTGAAAAGCCTCTTCAGCAGATTTCACTTCTACTTCCATACAACCAGCCACATACATGTTGTGATTCACATCCTCCCTCAGGATCTTAGACTGTGGAGGTCTACAGAAGAAAATTCATTGTAAAAAAAAAATGGAAAGACTGAAGTAGTGGTCACATAAATGGAGAATATGCAGCCAAAATGCTAATGCCATACACAATACAGCCAAAGCAGTACAAGAAAACAGCAGGGAGAGCAGAGTGCCTAATTAGTACTGGGAAAATGAGGGACCAGTTAGCGGGTCAGCTAATCCTATGGACTGCAAAGAATAATGTTTTGCAGTTTACACTTATTTCTGGTTTGTTGCCATATAGCTCAACATATCTCCAGTACAGATTAGTTTAACAATCTAAAAGGGACAGGGTTGTTAAGTGACAGCAACAAAGAGGTACTGGTCACATACATGAACTCATTATTCTGGCGCACAGGTGTGCCTCCACCATTCCACCTGGGAAAACAAAAGACCACTGTGTCTTCCTTTTCCACCATAAAAAAAATAGTGCACTAAATGTACACTTGATCATATTTTTAATTAGTTTGACAACATACTTTGGTTTGATCACATCATCCGGTGTATCCTCCAGGAGGTCATAGATGTAGTTGTTGTAGATCTCAATGTAGGAAACAAAGACACTGTAGCAGCTGTCTTCATCTACTCCTTCAGCTTTATAAGCCTCCTCCACCTTTATCATGTCAGCTATTTCAGGATCAATCTTCTGTCTACACATCAGATATAACAATTGAACAAATAACAAACTATTCACATTGACTGACTCATACTGACCTGGAAAATGGCACTTTAATGATATTCTGGGCATTGTCCCGTCTTTGACGCTCTAATAAAGCATCAACCTCATTTTGGACCTCAATGCTATTTTTTTCATCACTCTTAAAAACCTGCAAAACAGCATGTTATTGAATAACAGTAATGTAAATATTTAATAAAAGCCATCTTATCTTACGTACAAATCTTTTTGCTTGATATGGGCCAATACTATTGAAAATCATGTCGAGGGAGCGAGGCAGCAGCCCTCCTTGGCCCGGAGAGCCAGTCATGGTAAAAGTTTTTCCACTGCCAGTAACTCCATATGTGAAGAGCAGACCTGCAATTAAGACAATTGTCCATATTTAACAGTCCCACAGACACTATTAGGCATTCAGTAAAAATGTACATGCCATTTTTTCCACTGATGAGGTCCTCAACCAAAGGTTTGGCCACATTCTCAAAGAGGTCCTTTTGAGATATGGACACCCCAAACACTTTTTTGAAGGAATACTGCGTCTGGAGAAAAATGGTTATCGGTTAACTTCATCTCGCATTTATAAAACGTCATAATAAAACGTAAAATGAAGCCTACCTCTTTGTACTCTCCATTTCTGTTTATTTTAAAGCCCTCTGGAGCATGTAGCTGGATTGTTGTACTGCTGATCACCTCAATACAGCATTCCTGGTCCTCCGCACCCAAGGGTCGCACACGGCAGTACACCTGAGAGCAATGTTATCGAGCCATTACCACACATGAAAATAATTATTTTACTGATCACTTTTGCAGTAAATGACACTCACCCCAACTGGGTCTTTTTGGGAACTATAAGGCTTTTTGGGAGGTCTTCGAGGAGTTCTGCCTTTTCTGAAAGAAGAATCATTATCATCTTAGTACACCGTTAGCACTAGCTTTAGGCAATGCCAAAGCAAACAAAGCATGCAGCTGATAAGCTAAACATGTTGCTTTTGGGTAGCACAGTCAGCTAATATTCAGTTATTACGGCTTAGTAACAAAGCTGAAGCCCATAAAATCGTGTCTTTAGTTTATTTGGAGGATCTTAACTTGGCTTACGCTTGTCGGTTCATTGTAGCTCCTCTTGTTGTTTCTTCTGTACCGTCCCGTTTCTACAGTTTTTGAACTTTCCCTCCTCCTCAAATCAGATTTCAAAACGAGACGCCAACAACCAATAGGACTTCAAAGCAACAAATCACGTGTTTCCGGGTTTGCGATACATACCAGAAATAACAACAACATCGAGGATTTTACTTCATTAAAGGGTGGGGTGGTGCTATGGAAATTAAATTATGACATATTATCATTTTGGCCAGTTTTGTAACATTTTTCGTCGCAATTTATGTGTGTATAATACGTAATTTTCCACATACTGACCTCTAGCGCTCAAACTCAGTAACACACACGTGGGTTACAAAACATCCACATTTGCAGTCAGCCATTGGCACTCAGGAGTGGTCGTGGATGTATAATAAAACATCTATGGGAGTGGTGCTTCTAATATAAAACATTAACAGCCATTGGTGCGGTCAGTCTATTTACACCAAATACATGCAAATACAAGCAAAGAGCTTCGTGTCTCGCCTGGGCATTTAAGGTTAGAGAAAATGAAACCAAGACCTACAAAGTCAGAGACATCAGGTGGTAAAAGTACTGCACGGAAAGAAGCTGGGAGTAAAAGTAAACAAACCCTATCCAAGAAACTACCAGAGAAGAAAGATGCAGACAGGTCTTCTCCAGGTAAGAAATACACACTAAATGCAGTCTAAATGCAGCTAATAGTTGTTAGATTTGGTTTCAGGGGTTGCAGTCAGGACATGTTCTGTCCAGAAAAAGACTGTTCATCAAAGCATCCTCCACTACCTTTACAAGAGCACTCTGGGACAGAGCCTACACTCTCAGTTGAGACAGGTATGAATTAACTCTGAACTCAAATGACAAATGCACTGTAAAATAAAAGAGCACCTGGTGTAAAATGGTTATTATTTATTCTAAATCCGCTGTCTCTTTTGCAGTGTCTCCAGGAGCCATTTGCCCGCTCACTATCGTCCTATCATTTCCACAAAGCTGACAGCCCATTCGACCGCAGAATCACATGTCTAGAGTGGCACCCTACACATCCCTCCACTCTGGCTGTTGGATCTAAGGGTGGAGACATTTATCTGTGGGACTTTGAAGCCACGGCAAAGAAGTCTTTTATTCATGGGGTCAGACCTTAATAATCGCAGACATCTTAAGACCTTGTCACAGACATGCTGCATTTTAAGACCACACCACTCTGAAGAATGAGAGAATGTAATCCAATGAGCCACCTATTTGTAGTCTTACGGTTTCTTTAATGTGGTCATACAAATTATATAAATATAAAGAGTAGAATTTCTAAATTACTTTAAAACCATTAATTATTCTGTTGGGGATCACCCTAAAATATGAAGATGAAAATTTGTGTCCTCTTGCAAAATATGTCTGATACAATGTGTAATCCTGGCTTTCTGCATGTATTGATGGACAGAATGGAGCAGGAGACTTCATAGGAGGGATGAAGTTTTGTCCAACGGACCTCACCAAAGTGTACGTTTCGTCCGGTGAGGGGACTATCTCAATCCAGAGCTTTGAGAGCCTCCCCAGCACTGTCTTGTCCAGAACTCCGGACTGTGGCCATGATAACCACAATGTCTGGTAGGAATGACCACAGAATGTCTTTCTAAATTATGAATTGCCTAAAAGCTTTCTTGAATGAGTGAGTACAGTACTGTCATTTTAAAACTAGTGCTTTTATTTGACCAAAGTTGTTTTTATTAATAATTGTATTGTTTTTATATTAATGTATTGTACATGGTCATTTTTAATACTGTGTTATAATTGTTTATATCCACTGTGTACCCCACCTAATGACAAAAGCAGCTGGGATAGACTACAGCAGTAGAAAATGAAACATATATTCTTTCTCTAAACCTAAATATTTCAATGCAATCTTCTCCTGCAGTTACTGGTACTGCTGTCTGGATTTGTCTGTGAGTCGCCAGATGCTTGCAACAGGAGACAACGTGGGAAACCTATTTCTGATGGGAATGGATGGCTATAAGGTAAATGAAATCATCTTCAGAATATTTAGTATGTTCATTCTAATGGTACTTTACTGTGGTGCTATTATGATGTTCTATGTTGGATTAGATATATAGTGATAAACTGCACAAGGCCAAAGTGACTCATGCAGAATTTAATCCTCGCTGTGATTGGCTGCTGGCGACAGCCTCTGTGGACCACACAGTCAAACTGTGGGACCTGAGGAGCATCAAGGACAAGAAGAGCTTTCTCTATGACCTGCCTCACGAGAAGGCTGTCAACTCAGGTACTGTTCTTCACATTATGTTTTTTTCTATTTTTTTATTTAGCCATTGCATTTGTGATTTTATCCTGTGTACAGCACATTTCAATCCACTGGACTGCTCCAAGCTACTTACCACAGACCAGTATGACCAAATCCGGATTTACTCGTCATCTGATTGGTCAAAACCACAGCATGTGATCCAACATCCGCACAGGCAGTTCCAGCACCTCACACCCATCAAGGTCTGTTCCTGTTCTACACCCAAAATAAAAGCAGTAAAAGAAAATTTTAACTAAAAACAATCCTCAAATAAAATTCTTTTTATTTTTGTAAATTATGTTGTTCAGGCCACGTGGCACCCCACCTATGACCTGATTGTGGCTGGACGTTATCCCGATGAGCGTGTGTGTCCTGGAGATCAGAGGACTATCGACATCTATGACTCCAACACTGCAGAACTGGTATATCAGATGTATGACCCCACCGCTTCAGGAATCAAATCAGTGAGTCGAATGTTCACAATATGCCCATATGTCCTGTAATTACTTAATTAATTGTTACTTTATTCAAAAAGTACTGCGCTGATTTGGATTAAGGAAATTACACAAAGATCAAAAGACAGTAGAAAAGGAATGCTGCCAGGACCTCCAGGAAGTATAAAGTTCTTTTTGTCCCCCTGATGAAGGCCGGAGGGCTGAAACCGGTTGGGTTTTGTAAAGTCTATCAAGACATCCCATGAATAATAAGTACATTAAGTACATTTTAATAGTTTAGGAGAGTGCCTTGGTCTTCTCAGTTTTGTTACACAAAGACCAGTTGGTTAAATTTGGGGAGTGATCTGTGGAAATTTGTTTCCTTGGCAGAGTGCTTTCTAGTTTTTATTATATATTGCTTTTATTACTTGCAGGTCAATAAATTCAGTCCGATGGGAGATGTGATTGGAACTGGCATGGGTAAGTAAGTAAGACTGATTTGTGAAAACTGATCTAAATAAACCCTTGAGCGTAACATGGCCACCAAAACTGAGAAACAGCAACAGCTTGGAGTTGGGGAAACAACATTTGGTCATGCAGCTATAAAGACATGTTGTTTATTCTTAGCTTGAATGTGTTTTAATTTCACAGGTTTGACAGTTCTGGTGTGGGACAGAAACAAGGCTCTGGTCAGTAGTCCTCACAAAGAACCAGTGGAGAATACACCTGCTGTGGACTTACTGAGGGGCCAGCGCAGGACCCAACAGCGGCAGAGAGGCAGAGCACCCCCTGTGGATGGAAAACTTAAGAAAAAACTTGCCTCTTTGGAGGAAATTGAGTTCAAAACTAAGAGTAAGAAAAAATAAGACAAATACTATTATACATTATATTCATATCAGTGACTGTAAAGATTGTTTAATAGTCCTTTATGAAAACTGTTACAAATATTTTTTTCTATTACATTTCAATAAAAAACACTTTCTAATGTGCTGTTTGAAATGTATTTAATTTTGAGAGGTTTAAAAATGAAAATATTCTGAACATATACTAAACATTTACTGTACTTGGTTACAAGTAATGTTTCCTTTCAATTGAGTGAATTAAATTTTTTACTATGCATAATCAACTAAATAGTATCCTCGTAATTGATTAACAGTAACATTTGCCAGTTGCAGTAGCACCTCTCCCCACGCTTGCCCCTCTTCTCCCTGTCGATGGTAAGCCTGATGGGCAGAGTGGATCATACTTAGAACCACACTGTTGAACTGCACTGGACTGAGAGGTCTTCTCTCCTCCTCCATCATCTGAATCATCTGAGCCGTGGACTTAAGTGTCTTCGGGATCCCGTCATTCATGTGGGACAAGAATGCCCGTCCTGAACGCATCGAAGCCAACTCTTTATCATAGAGTACTATGTTGTTGTCCCGATCAATCTCCACACCCCCCAACAAGATCTGCACAAACCAAAAATAATTGTTTCACAAAGTATGATGGGAAAGTGAGTTCAAACCTTTGATACTATATTTGCAAAATACAAGTTACCTCAAACATCAGGTTTGCATCAGACAGAGTTGAGACACTGTTATAAAATGCACTGCCTGAAGACACTTCTAAAGAAGAAAAGACAATGATTTCAATTAAAAACAAAACCACATAGCATGCATTTACTTCTTCCCACAATTTCCACAAGGCATACCCTCTCCCATGAAGCTCCAGTTAACACATCAAGCACTTACCCTGCTGATGTAGCTTTAAGAATAACCACAAAATGAACTGTAAGCAGATTTTCAGATAAAATTTCATGTTTGCTCTTCTGTTCACAAACGGTCTGAGCGGAGGATACACAGCACTGATGTCCTTTAGTGCATGCGTACAGAGAAAGGCTGAATACCAGGCATTCTTCCTCTTTGGAAAAAGGGAAATAAAGCCAGTTGGCAGTGACTTATTGCAGGTATGTAGATCAGTCACTAATATCCACTTTCAAATGTTCCAAATAGTCACTTTTCAAGAATGAAAGTATTTCTTTGAGCAATACACATTTTAAAGTAGGCTTGGCTATGAAATGCAAAACAAACACAAATTCTAATAAGACAAATAAAAATGGACGTGAGTCTTTCTTTTCACAATAACGTCCCTTAAGTAATGCATCAGCCCTACCTCTGATTTGACATGAAACATGAACCCCTGTCAGTCATGATTTTCACCTGAATATCTGCTGTGACCGCTGCAGTAACTTGTCTT
Organism: Hypseleotris klunzingeri; assembly: GCA_036025195.1. Taxonomy (NCBI): domain Eukaryota; kingdom Metazoa; phylum Chordata; class Actinopteri; order Gobiiformes; family Eleotridae; genus Hypseleotris; species Hypseleotris klunzingeri. Next base: position 7,617 of record JAVQJW010318360.1, read on the forward strand.
ACCGCTTGGAAGCAGTATAACAGTAAGATGCCCCTAAATGTTCATCCGAAAAAGTTTGTTTTCTTCCGGTGGGTGTCCAGCAGCTCTGAATGCTAACGAGGTAAAAAAGAAGGTAATCACACATTTTCTAACCGCTCTGATTATTCACGAGAACATCCCAGTCCGTCAGCAGAATGATGTCACATCTGGAGACATAATACATCCATGAGCGTGAGCCTCAAGGCTACCCTTATTGCGCTAAGCTAACGCCTGGGCTCAAGCAGCTTTACGCCACCAGATATTGAGCAGATATAACAGTATGTGTTTCATTGTCTTACTTAAAGGTTAAAGGCAAATTGTTTAAATAAGGATTAAAGGAATTCCATCAATCATTACAGTACAGGGCTTTGCAAATAAAGGTGTTGCGGAAACACGTTGATTGTGGTATATAACAAGTTAAAAGTATTCTGCAGAGATAACCCTCAATAAATAATAAAAGAATGATACGAGCTAAATTTGGAGCCAGTGAGAGAGCATTTTTTTCAAATTATTATGGTAAATCAGGTGGACATTTACCTTAAAAAAGTATAATTATTATAATTGCATTCTTATGATTTGAACAGCTGACATGGAGTCCAGTGAGGAGGGGGGCCTCAATACGGGGGGCTCCATGGGAGAGGACAACTATTTCTTGGGTTACACCTTTACGGACCGCTCCCATTCCAGCCGTGTGGTGAAGAGCATCATGGACCTGTGCCTGGAGGATGGCCTGTTTGCTGATGTCACCGTCACTGTAGACCAGAAGGAGTTTCACCTGCACCGCCTCGTCCTGTCAGCCCAGAGCAGCTTCTTCCGCTCCATGTTCACCTCCAACCTCAGAGAGTCCCATGATCGTACCATCGAGCTGAAGGACGTGAGCGCTTCTGTCTTTCAGCTGCTGGTGGACTACATCTACCACGGCACCATCAGACTGAGAGTGGAGGATTTGCAGGAGACGTATGAGATGGCTGACATGTATCAGCTGACAGCATTGTTTGAGGAGTGCTCCCGCTTTCTTTCCCGCACAGTAGAGGTCAAGAACTGTCTACAGGTATGTGATGAGCTTCTAGTTTTTGTGGGTGGGGCACCTTTTGTCTCTCTGAAGCTTCTCTGTTCTGTAATGATGGTCAATCTTCTGTGTATTATCAGGTGATGTGGCTGGCTGACAGACACAGTGACCAGGAGTTATATACCGCAGCAAAGCACTGTGCGAAGATCCACTTGGCTCAGTTGCATCAGACTGAAGAATTTATTAATTTACCTCTCTGTCTACTTCTGGATATTATTAAAGGTAATCACAGACCATATAATATGGTAGAATCAATGTTAAAACTTCCACAGCGTATGTCTATTGGAGGATAAAAAAAATAATTGAGAGATTTAAATGACGATTTTTATGATCAATCAAAGAACATAAATTTTACTTTAATTAATAAAATAATGCAACTTAGCCTCTCATTAAACCATTGCTATGGTGGACTATATCTTGCCAAATTATATTATGAAAAAAAATATTTGGGCCCTATCAATTCTTCCCTTTTCTTTTTTCTGTTCAGATGGTGTTCCCAGCTCCCAGAATCCCACAGTGGCTATTGAGTCCTGGATTAACCACAACAAAGTGGAACGAGAGGAGTTCTCTTCGGTTCTTCAAGAGAACCTCAAGGTAATGTTGGAACATTATTATACCATAATATGTCTGTATTACCTCACTCAAAGCCTATGTTCCTCATGCACAGGAGATTGGAGAGAATGTGCACATCTACCTGATTGGAAAAGAGGAGACACGGACCCATTCCTTAGCCGTATCTCTTCACTGTGATGAGGATGATGCCATCAGTGTGAGTGGACAGAACAGCCTGTGCCATCAGATCACAGCAGCCTGTAAACATGGAGGCGACCTGTATGTGGTGGGGGGGTCCATCCCGCGCCGTATGTGGAAGTGTAACATGCACACCATGGACTGGGAGCGCTGCGCCCCTCTGCCCCGGGACCGACTGAACCACACTATGGTGTCAGTGTACAGTGATGATGTGATCTACTCTCTAGGAGGGAAGACCTTACAGGACACACTGTCTAATGCCGTCATCTACTACACAGTCAAGGACAACATGTGGACAGAGACCAACACGCTGGACACTGCTGTGTCCGGGGCTGCAGGGGTTAACCTGGGGGGCACCATCTACCTGCTGGGAGGGGAGGAAAACGATATGGACTTCTTCACCAAACCGTCTCGTCTGATTCAGTGCTTTGACACGGCCACTCAGAAGTGTCAGATTAAACCATACATGCTGCCATTTGCCGGTTGCATGCATGCTGCCGTGCATATGGATGTCATCTTCATTGTGGCAGAGGGGGACTCACTGGTTTGTTATAACCCTTTGTTGGAGAGCTTTACCCGGCTGCGCTTTCCAGAGATTTGGAGCTGTGTGCCTTCTTTGTGGAAGGTGGCTAGCTGTAATGGCTGTATATATGTATTCAGAGACAAGTGTAAGAAAGGAGACGTTAACACGCTTAAATTTAACCCCGCCACTTCTGTGGTGTCTGTAATCAGAGGAATCAAGATCCTGCTCACAAACTGGCAGTTTGTTTTGGCCTAAAGTACCCCCCACAGCCTAGACTGGTGTGTCACATGATGTAGTTCTGTGTTTACTCAGTTGGTCTGTGCCTCTACTCTGGGACCAGAGAACAGCACTGAGGACACTCTACAGTGTGTCAGTGTGGATTCATTAACAAGTGAAATAATGTTACTAGTGCTACATTAATCTGCATTGTTCTCTGTGCACTTCTTTTGATAAAATGACACATGGCTATGGCTTTATGAGAATCTGAATTCTTTGAATAACAGTGTCA
>JAVQJW010319452.1:0-11618 GCA_036025195.1 Hypseleotris klunzingeri
GCAATATCAAATCAGAGTTTCAGTTTTACATACAACATGAATCAGGAGAAAATACACTATCTGACCTTGTAACTATGTAAGGTGTAAACTGTAAACTGTGTAATGTAAAGTAGGTAATATATCTTAAATATTATTTTACTTTAGTCCCTCTCCTACAGCAACATCAAATCAGAGTTTTGTTTTTACAAACAACAAAAAGCAACTGGAATAAAGCAGTAGAAGACCACAGTAGATGCCACTATAATAGGCCCATATAGCATATCAAGTGGCCCGAGTGTACATGTTGAGGATGATGTACATAATAAAGTGCAGATAACAGAACTTGTTTTGTAACAAACAGTTCAGACGGATAAACCCGCAGTTCTCAAATATGAATCCAGAAAGCTTATATCTTCAAAGAGAATACATTTTATGTGGGCTGTAAATTGTGGTTGTGTGTGGGAGCAGGCCAAGAAACATGCTGTAGATTTGAAGTTTTTAAACCTTAGCTATTTTATAGTATACGTTTTAAATATCAGTTCCATTCTTATTCTTTATTTATTTTATACCTATTTTGTATACCCTTGGCATCCAGTGTGGGCAGCCAAATAAGAATTTCATTGTACAGGGAAATGTGTTTCTTTACTGTGAATATGACAATAAAAGCTTTGAATCTTGGTTATTTTACTGTGCATTTTAAATATATTCAGTTCCATGTTTCATGATTATTTTTTAATTTGATCTGTTTTCTCCACAGTAAATCTATCCAAATCCTAATAACAATGATAAAGTTAAAATCTTAAAGACAGACTAATTGTTCAGCCTATGATGAGATGCTGAGTAGTCTAGTGCCTTCAGTGTCATGAGCCGTTGGGAACTACAGGTGGGAGGGTCACAACACACAGACTCCTTCTCCACAAGTGTTTCATTTTTAATTGTTTTGTTAAATTATTCTGTATCAGTGCGTGTCGAGCCATTGTGCATTGAGCCACTGTGTTTGTCGGGACAGGAGCGAAGGGGACAGGAATGTGGTAGGAAGACCCCATTTTACCACGAACACTGAAAACCTATGGGACAACAGAGCTATAGCAACATAATCAATTAATAAACAAGATCCCAGACCCATCTTGAACACAATGAACAAGCCTGCTTTACACACACTTCCGAGATGAGCAAAGGCCGTGCCAGCTGCTAGTTACATATTGAACACACACACATAGACATAAGCAGGTAGGAGAGTTAAGGCTTGCTTCCATGACAACATACAGCCAGACACACACTGCTATAAAGAAGTAATGTGAAATCATGCATGTGGTTTTAAATGGACAAAGAAATGTAAAGTAAGTGAATCACACTCTCACACACTATTATATGGAGATGCTAGATATAAAATAATTCAGCTCAGTGAGAAATCAGAGTTAGTGATTTTCACAAAGTAGTCTGTAGTGCCCCCCTCAGGAACATACAGAAGAGCACCAGTGTTAAAATTTCAACCAAGATCATTTGAGGTAAAATTTGAGACTTAATTAATCAAACAAACATGACACATGACACATTTGTGCAGTATCCTCCTTTGACACCTTCTATACATATTGTTGTGCTGGGCAGAAACAACTTTAGAAACAACTGTGTGATAGCAGGCCTATTGTACTCCAGTAAGGCAAATATGGTGTTTCATAATATTGTCTGATAAAAACTTTTACTAATTTTAGGTATATATATTAGGAAACACACACACACACACACACACACCAAGATGTTTTTCACTTTTTATTGTACAATTTTATAATCACATTTTGTACAAATTTTGCAAAAACAAAAAATAGCAAGTCAGGCTTCACTGGGTTGTTGGTTAGACGCCTGAACCTAAAAATGTTATTTAACACTGAGTCTATGTTGATGGGACAGCAGGCCTCTCCATGGTCACCCCTTTTGTGTAATAGACCAAAAATCAAGAGCGTTCAATGAAGATGGTGGACTGCGCAGCTGCATAAAAATCCAGTTTGTGTATGGTACGACGGGGCGAAAGGGGCTCATTTGGTCCTGATTTGATGTGTTAAGAGGCCGGGGTGGTGGGTCAGAAGAAGATGCAGTTCTTATGAGCGGGTGTACTTTCCCCAAATGTGAAGCATGAAGACTGAAGCGATGAAGAGCAGGCTCATGACCAGCACTGGCACTGGACCCCTGTCAAATCAAACACACAAGTAATTAGCACACAGATTAAAACACACAAATCTCTTGAAGTGTAATATAGGGGCGCACAATTTTGGGAAAAAATTTGTATGATAATAATATTGATGATGATGTTGCGTATAATTGAGATTACTTTTGCTATATTGTTTTTGAAACCAAGATTCAGTTCACAAGCACATCTCTGGAAGAATTAATCCTTGAAAGAAGACTAAAATATTAATTGTTAAACTTCCACAAGGATGACATGCCTTTCAGAGCGATGTTTGTAGAGGTTGAACTACAAGGTAAGCAGGTTTATACTTTTTTTGTGCACAGAGGATATTAAACTGCCTAAAACACTGCAGTCTTTGCGATTTGCTAATTGGGACCATAACAATTTCAATTTGATTGCAATTAGTTGTGCAGCGTAAACCGATAAAGTGCAGATTTTATGTAGCTCTAGAAACATGGAGGGGCTTTTATCTCTAAACTAAGGACGGAGCAGAGAGAGTTGGGGTGCATCGTTAAGTAGCAGCATCGCCATGCCGACCATCACCGCAGCAGCCCCCCTCCTCCTCTTGTCAGGAGGCTGTAATTGAGTTGACCTTTTAGAGTCGATCCTTTAATGAAGCTTTGAGGCGGCGGGTCCAACGGAGGAACAAACACGCACTCGATTTACAGCACTGTAGCGCACGTCTGCCCTCCTTCAACCGCAGAGGCACACTCAATACGCACAGCAACATCGATCTACTATGTCCCGCTATGGCCACGAGACTAGATGTTGATATAATATTGGGATAAGGTTATGCTAGATGGAAGTTGTTTAAATGCTGAATGTGTATAGGAGTACTCTACACACACGTTAAGTGCTCAGAAATCATTTGTTGCACAACTCAGGCACGTTAAGGTAATTTCCTGTCATTACGGTTTCCTCCCATTTCACTTAAATATCAGATAAATTACTTTAAGTAGTTACTTATTAGTAAATCTAGTGAAATGTCAGAGAGGAAATGAGTTCATCTTCACCGTTTAGTTTTGATAGTGTTTTAATAAACTACACTTACACTTTAAGACCAGGTGAGTCCTCAGTGTAGAAGCGCCAAATGCCTCCTGTTCCTGCTGATGTGGTCCTGCCTCCGCTGCGTGTTCCACTGCTTGCCGCTTTCCTAGAAAACAAACACGATGCCAGTTAAAAGAATGTCTCAAGAGAGCTCTAAAGATGTACTGCTTTGAGGAAATTAGACACCACAGCTTCATAAACTGGAACAGAGACGTGATACTTCTATTGTGTGATTAGCTTAATTAACATGGGTTTTTCAGAGTATTGTAGAGACTGTATAGATTAGTGATAATGAGAGGCACTGATTACACATGAGTAAGACCTAAGCATCTATTTGCTTCTGTGTGATCTACCTTAACTAAAATAAACACTTAACACAAACAGCAACAGAGATTTATTTTCTTTCTTTCTCTTTTTCTACTTTTGTGCAGATATTTTCTAGGTAACGTATAACGTATGCTGTAATTCAAAAAACACTTATAGAAAAGTATCTTGATGGACTTAAACTTTCAGAGAGTTGTGATTTAATGGACACAGTAACCTGACGCAATCATCATTTGTCTTTGATCATCAGTTTCTTTAGTGTTTTGTATTTTGGTCAGTTTTATGTCCTCCAACGCACCTCTGTCTGACTGTGGAGCCTGCTGCTCTAGGGGCCACTGTCTTGCTGGGGGAACGGCTGGATGCCCCAACATTAGTTGCGCTTGCTGCTGGTCCAGGCTGAAAAACATAGAAATATGTTTAGTTGAAGAAATACACACACTGAAATGGACGATGTGAAAGTTTCAGGCTGTTGTACAATGTAGTTAAGGTGTAAGTAGCGGTGATTTGAGTGACAGATTCTGCTATAGATGTGCTACAGTGAAGTAATATAATACAGAGACTCAAGTCAATATACAGTATGCCTAATGTATTTATCTATTAATAAAAACAATATGAACATGATTCATCGGTTTAAAACAATTATAGTTCTCAAAACAGCCACGTCCACACTGTGAAGCTAATGCTAACAGGCTAGTGCTGCAGGTAGCGTAGGGATAGCAGAGTTTTAAATGAATGGACACAGAAAAGCTAGGCTAGGGTGAAGCTAAATGGGATGCTCGTAAAGTTAACTTACCATTATTAAGATGTTGTTGCGATCAGAGGTGAAAAAGTATGCTCCTCTTCAGCTGAAGTCCACGTCAAATGAACAGCAACCAGTGTGGATTGGTGTCAATTTGAGAAGAAATCCAACAACGCTGACGCCTATCTAAAAAGGACACGACTACAGACAGCGCAGAGAGGCGAAGGTGACCATAGCGATGCCTGACCGGCTTTTTGATCATTACTTAATTACATTGGTGCTCATCACTGCATTCCTTCTGTATTTTAGTTACAAATGATTGAAAATAAAGTAATTCAGCATTGTTGTTCTGAAAGAGATTATTAAAAATACATGTCAATTATTATTTTACAAAGGCATATAAACGACTCTCTCTGAAACCGAAGTTGACGTGTCTCACACAGGAAACCCGTGCGTGGCATGAAGAAACTGGCGCCATTGTGGGGCAAACACAGAGCAGAAACAACGTAAATCAAATGGGCATTAGAGCCATCATGGCCGACAACTGGAGCTAGTTTCCTAAAACGATTTGTTGTGACTGCCCAGCAAATACGAGCATAATCACAGTGGGGAGAAGTTGTCAAGAGAAGCAAAGGTAATCACTGGGTTTTACTGAGTTATATGAGGCAGTGGGGTCAACTAGACTAAATAAATTACCATTAAATTTGTAAACGTCCTTGTTTTTAAACCAAATTGTTTAACGCTCTATTACATTTGTTCATTAAGAAGAGGACACTAACCTGATGACACTCCCCTTCTTTATCCCAGTCATCCCTAATAAAGTTTTGTATTCATTGTATGCTTCTTCTTTTGCAAATTCTTTTAATTGACATATATCTGAACTTTGTTGTGTATGTAGGATATGGTGCGTGTGGTGTTTCTGCATCCAGACTTGGGCATAGGTGGAGCAGAGCGGCTGGTGGTTGATGCAGCCGTGGCTTTAAAATCTCGTGGATGTAGTGTTCAGATCTGGACAGCTCATTATGACCCAACTCACTGCTTCTCCGAGACCCTGGACCCAGACCTGCCTGTGGTACATGATGCACTGATGATAAACATTGTGTATAGTTTTACATAGCTGGGTAGAATAGCCACTAATTTTGCTCATGTAAGAGTAAAGTTACTGCAAAACAATGTTACACATATGAAAGCAAAAATGACGAAAAAGTACAAAAAAAGTAAGAGGTGACTACCAAAAACTACCGAGGTACTTAGTATAGTTTAAACACAACATATTTTGTAGTTTTGTTGTAATTGGACAGACTAAATAAAAACTACAAAAAACAAAATCCCATATTTCTAAAAGACTAATAAAAATACATAAAAATGTAGGCACAATAAAATTTCCATACCGTCTCACCTTTTCACACCTCAATAACATACAGGGGTTAGTAAAAGTTCTATTACTTCAAAACAATATTACTAATAATTAAGTTGAAATCATGGCACATAAACACTACTCAATATATTCAATAAGTTACTCAGATAAAAGTTTCTTTCCAACTCACATCTGATGTTTTGTGTCCCTAAGGTTACTGTCTATGTTATATTGACATTGACAGCCTTCTCTTCTCTCAGGTCTGTGTGGGTGACTGGCTCCCTACAAGTCTGTTTGGTTACCTTCATGCCCTTTGTGCTTACCTAAGGATGATCTACGTAGCATTATACCTGGTCTTCTTCAGTGGACTACAGTATGATGTTGTCTTTTGTGATCAGGTAATCTCAGTCACACAGGGACATTGACTATTGTTGTCTGGAGTGTGAATACGCCTCTGGATCCTGCAACTGACTTTAAAACAGCATCAGTTATTTAGGTTAACTTGCCTAAAGTTTCTGCTAAAACTAAAAAGGAGCCAGCCCAATTTCTGTGTATGTTTTAAATTGATCTTTTTATAGAAATCAATTCTTCATGTTATGTCTTGTTTGGAAAACCGTATCACTTTGACAATATAGCATAATTAAAGGAGTTTTTAGAAAATGACTTTCTTTTTTTTAACAAAAATAATCAGAAAGGATATTTATTTATCATTATTTTAAACTGTCAGTTTCTTTAATTTGTTCCTCAAGTGTGTAGTGTAATGTCAAAATCTCAATTATGAAGAATTAAGGTTCATATTATTATGGCACATATGTTTTTTCCCTCTCTTCAGGTCTCTGTGTGTATCCCAGTGTTGAGACTTTCCCGTCACAGAAAAAAGGTTCTGTTCTATTGTCACTTCCCAGACCAGCTGTTGACACAAAGAAAGACGGCTTTGAAGAGAATGTACCGCGCTCCCATTGACTGGCTGGAGGAGCGCACCACTGGCATGGCTGACATGGTAAGTGCTCTGGGCCAATTCAGTTAGAATAATTATATTAGATTATGTTTGACACCTCCACACACAGCTCAACTATAATATGTACACCTGTTGTAACTCTTGATCATACAGACTTTTATGATTTTATTATATTATATGTAAAAAATATACATTTATTTTTCACTGAAAGGTGAAAGCACATTAATAAAAATCTGCCTTATACACACACAGACAAGTATGTGTGTAAAAGGGCTGAAGGCACCCATAGTAACATTTAGTCTGGACTTAAGGATAACACAGACCTGAGGCTGTCTCCTGGAGAATTACAGTGGTGTGATATATGTGAGATCCTGCTGAACTAATCTGTTCTCTGTTCAGATCCTGGTCAACAGTCAGTTCACTGCGGGCGTCTTCAGAGACACCTTCAGTAGTCTGAGTGGAGTCCAAACAGACGTGCTGTATCCCTCTCTCAACACACACACGTTTGACCAGTCCTCTCAGGAGTCGGGTCTGGGAGGCCTGCTTCCAGAGAGCACCTCCTGCATGTTCCTGTCTCTGAACCGTTATGAGCGTAAGAAGAACCTTGGCCTGTCTCTTGAGGCTCTGTCGGCCCTGAGGAGCAGACTGTCCAGAGAGGAGGCTGCGGGGGTTCACCTGGTGGTGGCAGGAGGCTATGACGACCGTGTTACTGAGAATGTCCAACATTACACTGAGCTCAAAGACCTGGCAGAACAGATCCACTTAGAGGGCTGTGTCACCTTTCTGCGCTCGCCCTCTGACTCCCTGAAGGTGGCGCTGCTGCGGGCCAGCACAGCTGTGTTGTACACCCCGAGCAGAGAACATTTTGGGATTGTTCCAGTGGAGGCCATGTACTGTCGCTGCCCTGTGATCGCTGTGAACTCTGGGGGTCCCCTGGAGAGTGTAGCTGATGGGGTGACAGGCTTCCTGTGTGAGCCCACAGCTGAGGCCTTCTCTGCGGCCATGGAGAGGCTCGTCAGGGAGCCTAATCTCCGCAAAGACATGGGACAGGCTGGAAGAACCAGGGTCCAAGATAAGTTCTCTCTGGAGGCCTTCTCAGACCAGCTCTATGAATACATTCTCAGACTCAGTCAATAAAGTCAGTGTCTACCTGTTGACAACTGAGTTTACATGAAGTCTGCATCTAGTCACACACGTTTGACACAAAAATGAATGTGACTTAGACCTTAAGCTTACTGATTATCTTAGTCTGCTGTATGTTTTCAATTGAATTGTGCTACACACATGTACACACATATGTATACTGTACACATATAGATGTACATGTAAATGAGTTACGTATGTATGTGTGTGTGCTCACTGAGAATGCATAGAGAGCAGTGTGTATGTGTGCAGAGGGAACTATGAAGACTTGGAGCACAATTAATCAGCATTCCCCCGGAGGGGTTGCTGCGAGTGTAAAAAGGATGGAATCTCTCTACCAATTAAGAAAAGAGTAACGAGTTTAAAAAATACCATCCCTGCAAGGGGTGTGTGAGTGTAGCGACCAAGATCCCAACAAATGAGCCAAAAGGATTGATTATAAGAGTAAATGTTTTGCACTGAGCATGTTTTCCTGTCTACAGTGCTATTTGTCAGCGTCTGGGACTGAACAAGAATGTAGTTAGAACCCTTGGCGTCACAGGCCACAATCCCAAATCGATAAACGAGATGCTTCCTGTTTAGACCATTGGGCTGGAGCTTTGTTCGTTGTGTCTGCTTTGAGGAGGCTCTGGCCTGGCCGTGACTCCTGCTACAGCATAGACGTTATTATCAGATGATGGAGAGTGTTTGCTTTATTAGTGCTGTGCTGATGGCCGGCCGCTGTGTCTGGGTCATTATGAAGCAGGAGAATAGCAGAAGGTCATTGTGTCTGTGCTGGCCTCCTCGGCACTCTACTGTATAGAAACACTCTTATTGACATTCCTGAAGTCCTAATAAACAAGAGGACACATACTTCCCTGACTCTTATGGGCTTTGCTTTGTCCATAACTTTTTTGGCATTTATTAAGAGTTTGCTACAGATTTTGTAAACATTGATAATGCAGTGCTGTCTTTTTCAGAGGGGTAATTGAATTGTATTAAATGAAACAAACATCAGAGAAGCCAAACTTTATTGTTTTTATTTTGCTGATTTCATAAAGTTAACTAAAGTCGTGAGGTCTCTGTCTCCATGTGCTGCTGCATTATCATCTGCAGAGTCTGAGTGGTGTCCGCATTGGCCTTGTTATTATTCTTGAAGGAAATCTAAACAGGACATAATTAGAGTATTAAGTTAAAGTAAATTAATAAAGGACTGACATATCTCTGGACCTACCTGCGTGCTCATAGCTTGACCATAGCGCACAAAAGTAGCAAAGTGCTCGCTGTTGAAGTGGACCATGTCATATTTAAACTCCTGGTGCATGAATGTGTGACAACGGTACCTGACCTCGTCCTGAGCAGAGGGGGGCGGCTTGTGTTTGTTGTTGTTGACTGTGATCTGAGTCCCTGCAGGAACTCGGACTTCCGAAATCCTCTGGGCACAGATCCTGGTCTTCTTTAGGACACATTGAGCTTTTGACTTTGGGATCAGCTGTTGGATAAAACTGCGACATGCTTTCTGTGTTGTGTTCTCGTCTTGAAAATTTAAGGAATAAAGTATTAATAATTGGAAATATTAGGTTTGGATGTGATTATTTGAGCAGCGCCTCACCTCCCAGTCCAAAGTGCACAACAAAGCCCTCTCCAACATACACGGCCCGAAGAGAGAGTCCGGACCAGGGGTGTACAAACTCAATCAGGTCTCCTATCTCAGCTGTATCTACACTTTTATCAACCTGGGGAGAAAACACCAATAATTCTGTCATTTGCATACATACGTAGTACATACATATTACATATACTGTATTAGTACCAGTGGTTGACCTAAACTTTTTGACTAATGCCCATCAGGTTAGAGTTTTTTTTTAAAGTTACTAGCCAGGTGGGAGTTTTGCTAGCCACAAATTAAGGTTGACAATGGTAAACTAATCATGTATTGGCTGTATGTTTCAAAAAAGAACACTAATAGTTTTCCTTCACTGATAATTTACTATAAGTTTTAAACAGCAGGGAGATTTATAGACACAGCAGCAAATAGTTAGGCCTAATGTGCCTAAAAATATGAAAACAATTTGACCAGACAAAGGCCAGTGAAATTATTAGTTGGAGTTAATGTATTAATAGCTTATTATAAATTTGAAAAGAATTTGGCTAGTGTTAATGGCATGACCTTGTTAGAAAATTATAAAAATAAATAATAGCTCACCTGTTTCCAGTTCCAGGTCCAGTTTCCTAATACATCCATGATCACTGTTTCACAGATTAAAGACCGGCACATTATCACTACAGTGGAACATTTTTATTAACAATAGTGTTATCAAGATGACACACTAATAAGTCACGTATTAATCCTGACACTTTGAGCCTCCAATATTCACACAACACTCAGATGAAACAATTACTGTGCCACACCTCAGATCTTTTCCTGTTTTTATTCCAAAGCAATCCAAAGTGACTCACTATTTTCCCAGTTGGACCAATTAGTCTAGTATCAGTTGGCGTCACTCGACTCAATTCATTAGCCTACCTGTCAATATGGTTCAGGACTGCTTTTATTACATCACATTAATTTGTTACATAGGCCTATATATATAATTTATTAAACTCATTCACTTTATTAGATGAATCATGTGCTTACTGATTCATCTAATAATCATTAAGCACATGATTAAAAAAAAGTGTCCCCCAAAAACTGAGACACTTTTTTCCTCAAACCTTTGGAACTTCCTTCAAATCTGAACCGGCTGTCCCCATTAAAAAATAAAAAAAACACTTAATGTACCTAATAAAGAGGCCCCTTGTGTGGTCTTCTGCTGCTATAGCTCATACACTTCAAATTTTCCTGCAGATTTAGCCTAAACAAATCATTATTGGAGATACTATTGTCTTTCTCAGGAACTAGTCAATTTTCACCATAGAACTGTATAGCTCTCTGAATATTTCCTCTTTTTTTGAACCACCTGCCATGTACAATATAAGAGTTTTCATGAGAAACTGTATTTAACTTAACATTGTACAAGAAAGAGTGAAATTTCCAAGCTCTCCTCCCGTCCATCCCCCCTCAGAGATTGCCCTGTGGAGTGTGGTTATACAGATCACGGTGTGTCTGAACGGAAGCGATAACCGGTACCATGCCACCAGCGCTTGTGTTTAATTAATTAATGAGACCGCGGGCTTGGTTTTTTTAATTCCACTGTAGCCAGCACCGTGTGAGGGTGGCTGGGGTGCGGAGGTGGGGGGAGAGAGATATAAATGTTTAGGTGTGTGTTTTCAGGCAACGAGATGTATGCATGCGCGCGTGGCTGTATATTTTGTTGGCAGTTTGGGAGCTGCTTTCCTTGTTAGCGGAATATTAACTATGTGCGGGAATATTTTTACTCCGACTTTTAATCACTCCTCATGATTGGGTGTTAATCATGGACTAAATGAAGCTGATGAGGAGGGAAACCAGTAGGCCTCCCATACATCAATTTGCGCGCGCCGGCTCCACGCGCACTAACCAGGTCACAACCGCAGCGCCCTGGAAACAAGGCAGTGAGCGCACAAGGCAAAGGGCAGGTATAGGCTACAGTCATTACACACATAGCACAACTGTTTAAAGCTTATACATAAGGTTATCTATAAAGCTAATCTATAAGGTTTACAAAGAATTATCCCCAGATTAGAAAATAGCCAGTGAGCGTTAGTTCTGTGGTGAAAAAAGCCTAGTTGTTGCCAGAATGGATAGCCTATATTAAAGTCCAGTCAGTGTGTGTTTTGTCAAGTCAGTCAAGGTAACTCAAAACGTATAGGCTACCTTATAGGTTCAGTTACAGCCATATACTGACTCAAAACAGGAGATTTTTATGAATGATGTTTGTGAGGCTCAGAGGGGAGTTTTACTGATAAATGCAGCAGGGGAATATCT
>JAVQJW010319605.1:0-10187 GCA_036025195.1 Hypseleotris klunzingeri
ATTATATTAAATATTCTTAACATTTGTGAAAAATCTTTTTGTAAAATCTGTCTACTAACCTTCATCGAGAGCCACAACATCTGAGAGGGAGCTATCATCAGACATGTTCAGGTCTGCAAACAAAAACAAAACATTTTTAACATCCAAAACTATCTCTAAATTGTCATTTCCAGTCCAACCTAGGGGGCGCTGTGGTCTCTTACCCTTGTGTTGATTTGATGTGACGTTGATTCGTGGAGAGTTGCACTCGCTCTTAATCCTGTGCTGAAACACGGCTTCCTGCAGATCCTTCACTTTCTTCTCTTCTCGTTTACATTGTTGGACACGATTCTTCTTCTGTGGTTTACTGAGCTTGTCCTCCAGAGAAAGTTTACGAGCGGCTTCGTAAATCTGTCTGTGCAAAGCCAGTTCAGTCTCCAATGCATGCAGCTCAGAGTCCTGGAGCAAGGGAAAACAGTTAGTTCAGTCATAAATTACTAGCACAATCTAAATTTCAACAAGCCAAGTAAGTTTGTACCTCTTGATTCTGGTGAATTAGCTCTTCATCAAGTTTAAAAGAAGCACCAATCCTTCTCCGAACTCGAGGTGGTTTCTCGTCGGGCATCAGAGGATAGTCTGAGGGCAGTCTCCCTGTCAGCTCCTAAAAAGAAAGTAAAAATTGTTTTGTTATTTAGTTTTTATGTTGTCAAGGGGGTACATTTTGGACGTACAATTAACCAAGATATAATAAAACAGGTAAATATTTTTAAGTACTTACTGCCTCTCTGATGCATAGTTTTCTGAGCTCCAGCAGACAGAGCTCCAGTCTCTCTTCTAAAGCCTGGTGTTTCAGTTTCAGGGCTCGAGTGTGGGTCATACCATCTTTGACAGGTGACGTGGGGCTGTCCGGACCTACACAAACATAATAAACATATGAATTTAGATTAAAAAAACTCTAGTCTCTAGTCTGATCCATTTAAGTAGCTTGAAGATATTTCTCTATCTCGTGTTTGAAACTACTGATGCCTACTACTATGATGTTACTATCCTATCACACGGATGAATGAGAAACTTCACGGACAAAACATCAGACCCATATCATGTGCCTTGTTCATCATTAATTATGAAACACTTGTTGCCATAGTCACAGTCACAGTCACTGTCCACTTTATTATGTTACATTCAAATGATAGTTACTATGAATTTGATTTTAGCCCACAATCTATAAGGTTTACAGAGAATGGCCCCCAAGAGAGAAAATATCAAGGAAGTGGGAGTTCACAGCGAGAGATAGGTTTGAGATATCAGAAAAGCAATGCTAAAATATTTGCATTTTCTAAATACACAATCTTGAATCTATGGGCTATAGCAACATAAGACCACAAGGCCTACCTAATAAAGTGGCTAGGGAGTGTGTGTGTTCACCGTGTTGTCTTTCTTACCAGAGTGGACAATGATGCCACTGTCAGTGTCACTGATCTCCTCTTTGCTCTCGATTGCTGTCATCTTCACTGGTCTGTAGTGGTGTCTTCAGTAAAACCTATAAGAAAAGCAGTTTGTTGTGGTTAGTGTGGTTTAAATTGCCTGTTTAGATTGTGTTATTTTCAGCTCTTTCTTTACGTCCCATTCACTCTGCCTCCTGCCGTTTTTCTTTAGACAAAAGTTGACGAGTGGCTTTCACACACTTATCCATGCAGCTCCCCCTCTCAAACCCCCTGCACCTCAGCTCCATCACAAAAGAGACAGCCCCCATGGGTGACCTGGCACATGTGTGGGGGTAATTGCCATATATGCTTTTATTATGTGCAGTTTTGTTTTTTGTTACACTCTTAGTCATTTTGATTCTGTTGCATGTAATGGATCATCTCTGTTCAATTTAATTTATATAGACTGTACAAAGAAATTGCTTAGTCACAGCAGATCTGTAGCTCATACATACACATACTCTTAACACTACAAGAAAAAGGGAAATAGATTTGAGATATATGTTGTGAGCTTCTATTCTTTTATAACTTTTAATCAGCTTTTGGGATCCAGTGTTATTTCCATGCCTTTTACCATTCATCTTTTTTTTTACACTTCTAGGGCACTTCCAGCTTTATAACCTAAAAATAGTGTATTTTTAAAGACATATATTGAAGTCTGCTACCTTATCTCTGCTGAAGAAGCTCAGATGCATGTCCCTTTAAGACCCTCTTTCCCCCTGCTTGCAACATGTACTACACAACAACAGCCAAGCCCCACTATGGAAAATAGTAGCAAGATCCATAATGTTAGACACTTGTAGCATTGCATTTCCCAATTTATAACTTGCTACATTTATTAAAAACATTTTTGACAAGTGATTTTCACACTCTTTTCAGTGCAACTCTCCTCCTCCTTCTCCCACACTGCCTGCACCTCTGCCCCATCACAAAAGATCCAGCCCCCCCCACGGTTGACTCGGCACATGTGCAGGGGTTAATCCGAAACGCGGTGCCATGGCGACTCAGCACGGGATGGTAAAAAGCGTGTGTGGCTGTGAGGCGTGTCTGTCAGGGGGTGGGGACGGTTTAAAAGGATCCGAAAAGGAAAGCAGATGGCCCTAAGGAATTACCCCACTCCATGCACTGCACCTGTTCCCCACACTGGCCCCTCCCACCAGCCCTATTCAACCAGTGTCCCGACAGCCCTTTAGGGACTTTGAAGTGGAAGAATGTCTCAATGTGGGGCATGTCCACACAGCTTCACATCACATGGTCACCTCCTGATGGCATGGCGACCCCTTCATCAATATATCATCACCTCAGAAAAAAGAAAATCATAAAATTGGGAAAGTGAGGTTTATGTTTATGGCCTGCTTGGTTTTAGTGCTGCCAACACAACCAGGGCTGTATGCAGTAAAAAGGAGAGTTTTCAGAGTGACCATGGATGTAATAAAATAATTCAACAACCATTTTAAGTTAAGATTAGCCCCTGTTTAGTCCTTGATTATACAAATATTTGACCTGATTTAGATTTAGTTTTTGGCCTTGTGCCTATTTTAATTCTTGAAAACTTGTTCAGTCCTAGTTTAGTGCTTATTAAGCTCTGGTATAGACATGGTTTAGTCTTGTTTTTGGTTTTTTAAGTTTGTTGTGAGTTTTAAATACATTTTTTTCCTAGATTTGACCATCATTTTGCAACTTCTCTATGGGTAAGGATGTTAGAAAAATAATTGGTCTGAACCTCTGTGACCTCAATAGTGTGAAGGACATGAAGAAGTACAAGAAAATATGACCTGATTTGCTCAAAATGCCAAGGGCTTTCTTTCATAAAGTCTTGTTTGTATTTACCAGTGTTTCTAGGTCAATTAATTTATTTAGCATCCCACCACAAGCTTTCTGAAAACAGGCCAGCAGACCACAAGAGACTTTGTATGTGTTCAAACCAAAAATAAACTCATGAATTTGCAGATTTTGTTATTCTATAGAAGCCTTTGTAATTACAAGTCAGCATAATGTTGTCAAACGTTAGTACTGCTGCAATTCAAAGTCTTTCTTACTTTTTGTTAAAAATCAAACTTCAATCAATGAATCAAACAAAAGGATTTGAAAGACAGCATAACCACTAATCCTGTAAACTCAATAATACATTTGTGAGGAAGAGGATTAGGCAAAACACTTTGACTGCTGTCGCTACGTAAAATCAATTCAAATGCTTTAGTACTAACTTGTTTTTTCTACTTTAAATGCTCTGTCTGTATGGTGAAGTTAATTATCAAAAAAGTTTAAAAATCTATTCTATATTTTTTATTTCTACTTTCTATTATTTTAAGTCTAAGCTATGGTAGGCTTACAAGGACATTCCCAATGTAAACTCAAATATCCAATGTTACAAATAAACTGGATTGAGCGTCTCTTATTGTGGTGATCAGTTTGTCCCATCTTGTAAAGGAACATTCAACATCCATTGAGTTTTGTCTCTGTCTATCTACCTGATTTGTCTATATCTATTTTGATATTCAAATTCAACTATTACTATTCGACTGTTACTTTGAAGGCTAATATACACCAATCTGACAACTGAGTGCTGTTTAATTAATTTGAAACCACAACTTTGGCGGAATAATATTTTGATGACCAGATATCAAACCAGACCATTTGACCAATTAATCCACATCTGAAGTAGAAACTGTATTGACTTTAAATGATCATAGGAGGAAGTGAGTTGTATTACATAAATCCCTAGCTCTGGTCCCATCCTCTGTTTGCAGATCTGTATCAGGCTCTTCCTGTTAAAACCAGGAAGTAGTGGAGCTAGTTTGGACAAAAAGCTTCTCTCACAGGATATTATTGTGTATGTGGTATCATCCGGGCCTATTCACTACAACTATGTGAACTGGTGCAGCTACGTATGTGTCACACAATGAAGAGCTCGAGTCAGTAAAACAACACTGCAACAAAAGGGTCTATATCCAACCAGCGCTGGACTCAATAATCTACTGTGGGGATACCATTCTGCTGACGGGACGGGTCGGTGAGGATTGAGATCAGCAAAGGATTTGTGAAATACTGAGGTCTAAAGAGTTGATGAGACCTAGAATGTGACACAATTATGAACAACTCTGACCATTATCAGCTATGGGCAATAGTATTGTGTTAACTAGTTTATTAGCCTACTGGTTCAGACACATCTAATTCAGTTTTTACATAGTCCTTGTTAAGACCCGGTTTCAACCTAATAAAGTCCTGGTTTAATGCTGGCTTGGTCCTGGTTTAGAAAATGGTTTAGTCCTGACTTAGCGTTTGGACCCAGCTTAATGCTAAGTTAGTATTGGTTTGACCTTGTTTAGTCTTCATTTAGACCTGGTTTAGACCTGTTATATTACTTATTTTGGTCTAGTTGTTGTCCTGGCTTGGATTTGGTTTAGGCTTGGTTTAATCGAGGTTCACTTCATCCTACTTTAAACTTTTATGTAGTCCCAGTTCAATCCCGGTTTAGTTCTGATTTAATCCTGATTAGTCTAAAATACATCACCTTTGTTTGGATAGAGGTACTTAGATTGCAGATATCAGTAAACATACCAGAAAAAAGCTGTGACCTCAATCTTGCATAGATCTAGTGAAACAGTACAAGTTAATAGAGAGACTGTTATTGGGTCCACGCTGCAGCAAGACGTCAACAAGAATCCAGGCAGCAATCACAGACAGACGGTTTAATGTGGGATTTACCCTCTTACACCCCATTAGTATCTAAGACTTTCACAACGGCTGTGGTCTATTGAGGTCTGGGACTAGTCATGATGAGTGTAGGCAGGGAGGCTGGCTTCTGGTAAAAAGTATTAGACACTGAGATTTGTCATAAATTTGATAAATTCTCAAGGAGTCATAGTGTTGAAATTAGGCTTTAGTTAAGATGTAGTCATAAACAGTGGATAAAGTTAGTAGAGTCTGTAGACAATTAGAAAGAGTAGCTACCAATAAATCCCATTCAAAAAAGTCAGTCACAAACAAGCCAGTAATTGTGTTTTCTTTGTTGTCATTTGAAAAATCCTTCACTACTAACATTGCTTCATTACAATAGATCTTGACATGAAAGACACACCAGTCACCTCACCCTATGTGGGACACTTCTGACCAGTTTGATTGACAGCTCCATTCCTTGCCCCCAGCTTTGAGGACATACTTTGAAATCCTACATTCAGACCATTTAATGACTGCATTGAAGAGGCCTAATCTACCGTGATTGTGGTTAGGGTCTTTCCCAGCCACACTGTACTATGGGTGTTTCACTATAGTATTCTGGCCCATAGGAAAATTGACTGCATTTCACTCATTCATCATTAGGTACTTTCTGGGGCAACATATTAGAGGCAATGTGCTAACTCAATGCAAAAAGATACTCTTCTTGTGGTTAGATGGCTATGCTACCTACTATGCCACTGGGCCTGAGTACCATTACCTAAATGTTACTGCAAACAGAGCATTTCAATAAAAGTATGGATTATCAAGAATAAAAAACTGAAGATACATTCTTTTTCTTCCAATTTCTGTTAGTGGACAACTTTGAGCCTGAGGCAGGGGAGACCCTGGTCAATGGGGAGTTAGTAAGAGCAGGCACATAGTTAGCCACTGACTGATTTTTGATATCTTTCTTTCAGTGTCCAAATAAATTCTTGCATATTCTGTTGCCTTCTTACTTTCCTTTTTGGCTTTTCCTCTTACATGGTCGCCAAGACAAATAATCTGTCTCTTTGTGTGCAGTGATTTTGATATTAATGTGACTGACAAGGAGTTCACTGCGTGTGATAACATGTAGCTAGATTTGCAGTATTATATAAAACATGAACCTACATAGAATATTATATTACAGTCTATTGACCCTACATTATTTTACACCACTGTCAGTTCATTTTGCATGTAGAATCTACTTATTCTTTTACTTAGGCTGGTGATGACATTGCAATTATTCCTAATAACCACTATCTTGTAAACGTGTTAGGGATTATAACCCTCCACCCATCCTGCACCACAATGACGATAGAACATCTCGGGAAGTGTCTGTTTATGTCTTGCAGATCACAACTTTAATCCACTGTCTCCATACTTCCCTCACCACCCATTCCCATGAGCCTTTGGGAGCTGCCATCTTTTTTACTGTGCCTATTACCGCTGTGGTCAACCCAGGAATTACCAATGGGGACCAGTGCTAAGAGAAACTATACCAAAGGCCTGTTTCGAACCCTATAATTAAGATTCTCCACTGAGTGCTGATACTGTGTAATAAACCAAACGACTTTACAACATGCTTGAGACCAAAAAAAAAAAAAGTTTGAGACGGAGCCAAGAAACCATTCAGCAAAATGAAATCTGTGCTGTTAGCATTATTATGTATGGGCTACAGCAGCAGAAGTAGTACATCAATGTGGGGAGGGAAAATATGAAGTGTTGTGTTACAAAAGGCGTCACTGAGGTCAGAAATCAGTGTTAGTGAGAACTGCTGAGTTTGGAAAGTATTGAGAAAGACACAAAGAGCAGACAATCAGTAGCATAAGGTCATTATGTAGTAGTGCCATAATTTCTGGTTACAAGATATATATTTTCAAGTAGTCAGTATACCAGTCACAAAAAGTTAGATATAATGGACTTTCAGGTGAAATTACATAATGTTCCTAAACTGCACAATTGCCTATAAATTACTATCACCTGGTTCTTTTTAATTACCATTTATAATGGCTCTACTGTCTATAATACTTCTAGCTACAATGACAGATAAAAGTTCAACATTAGCAGAAGGCAAGAAAGAGGTAAATACTATTTTGACAAGGTACAATTGCAGAAAGGTTTTATCGTTTTCAAGCAGTAACTATGTCAGGGTAATAATCTTCATGCTGAACATATGCTCCACACAAACACAGCTCTGTAGCAGCCCATAGCCACATGAGATACTCCATTGTTCTCCTGAAGGCAACAGATCATGACACCTCATCCCATTGAGTCAAGACCCTGATTCACACAGGTCAAACTCATGGCCTGTGATGGGCTCAATTCTGGACTATTTCTGATTGACTATTGTGTTAAATAAAATATTGTGCAAAAACAAAATGAGTTGGCAAATAAGTCATACAATTACGGTAATCACACAGCTTTATGGGTTCTTCTTACTAGCCAGTTAGTAACACATTGTTTTTTCTTCTTCAAAAAAAATCTGCTTTGATTATGGCACAATCAATTTCAAATATGTTTATGCTAATAAAAATATAGTCTTAAAAATCAATTGCATTATAAATGCCTTGTGCAATTTAATAAAAGTTGCCCCACATCTTATTCTTTGATGCTATTCCTCATTACTTTGATTTTGCTGACCTAAATACCCACACATCTCCAAACAGGAAGTGCTTTTGATGCAGCTCTGCCCATCTTCATTTGCCCACACCCCAGGGTGCACTGCCTGCTGCTGATGGGGGCAAGACAACGTGGTGGTGATGTTTTTAACACCAGAGTCCCAGCCTGTGTCAGTCAACAAAGTAACCCAGACAATAATGCGTACTCCGCGCTCACATGTGGTCAGTTTGCAAAAGCCATTTAAATTCATGCTAAATGTTGCACCTTCACACCAGTGTCAACATGCACAAGGGCAATGGTGATTAAACAGTCACCTCACAACTGCTAGCCTAGATTAACAAGTGCCATTCACACCTGTAATGAAAGATCTTCTAAATGGATTATAATTGAAGGTAATGACTTATGAATGACAATGGGAGGAGTTTACAGCTGTTAATCAAATCTAAAAAATTGATTAGTTATAACTTTCCGCATTATGATTGTTAGGCAGCATGTGACTACTAAAATTTACAATACACAAAAGTAGGCAAACATGAAGTAGTGCTCCAAAAGTAAACAAAACATATGCCATATTAATGCAATTAAGAAGTAAGCCAAAGAATCAATAAAAAGTTAGTTTATCGTTTGTATTTTTTTCTGACTCTTAACTCTTAAATCATAATAGCAAAATACTATAACCTAGTATAAATCACCTGCTTTCCTCTTGGACATGCCTAATATGTGTATCAAATTTCACCATCAATACTTCATCGATCAATAATCACTCAAGGCATTGGGATTCCAGGAAAACAACTATGAATGCAAGCACACAATAACCACTGTTTTAAGATAATGTAATAAACAATATTGAGTGCCAACGCGTGAGCATATGGCCATTCATTCATTGACATGCAGGGAGTGGGGAGTGTCTGTCTTTTAATATTACTGCTTATACTTATACAAGATGCAAAAATAGGCTATAACAAATCATCAAAGTAACAATATTTAGATTACACCAAGGTATCAACATGCAATAGGCTAAAGACAGGCTGATAAACACTAATATTAAACTAGAATAATAATGCATTTAACAAAAATATCAAGTAGCCCAAAACTGAATCAGACTGAAACATTAAGGCTACAAAGTCTAAATCAAAACTCATCTCCAAATTGGAAGAAAAATGTTAAAATGTAGCCTACTAGAAATACCAGCATCCCCAACACAACCGCATCATTTTTGATTCTTCCGCAAAGTTTCCGTAAAAAACCTTTTTTTTTTTTTTTTGGCCATTTACATCCGCTATAAACAGCATCCTGGTCGTGATTTAAGTCTCTATTTCGGTCTGTCTGGACTTTCGTTCTTTGCAGGTATTTGAGCGGACTTACCTTGAGATGATTATCCGCTGCTCGCTGCGACCATGTCCAGGGCGCGCGACTTGTAAAGACTTTCTCTGGTCAGATGTGAGAGCGGCGCTTGGGACATCTGCTCTGGACTAAACCATTTTACAACAGAGGGGAGGTACACTGCAATCCCCATCCAATCAAAGCGTTATAATGTTCGTAATTTACTTATTTTTGCCAGTAAATATTATAGTATTTCGCTTAATATTTATACACACTTAGCCACTCATGACAATACATTTCAACATGTCCAATTATCTCCGTAGTATTTCTGACCCCTATTTTTTTCTAACTTGGTACGGTCGGACGCTGACTCCAGACATGCTCTGCGTATTGGATTTATTGACCCAGCACGCGTATGTTTGTGTGCTGTGTGCGGGAGGGGCCGTCGTTCACTTGAGAAGATTCAGACAATCCTGGGTGTTTTTGGGGGAGCTCTGGTCAACCCCCCGACAGCTGGCAGGTGAGGGCTGGTAAACAAGCACACTCCAGCCCCATGTAAACAAACGCCAAAGACAACGCGCAGTAGTTTCATTTTGGCATATGGTGGTTCTTGTATACTACAGTAGACTACAGTGTCTACAAATCTGGTTATAATGGTCACTAAAAGGCAAGCTATAAAGCTTTAATTATCTGCTTAACTTATTTTGGCTGGATACCCTATCACTAGGAGCACAATTTTACTTATTAATTCATTTATTAGCCTATAGCCTATGTTTTATTATTCTTTTTTTCTGTTGGTATGTGTGACCAAAACTAAACTAATTAACTCTGTAAAATGTAGTTTTATAATATGCTGAAGCATAAATTAATGTGCTGTATCACGATTCAACGATCTTCCCAGATTATCTCGATCTTCATAACTTCACCTTTGGATTTTGTATTGCTATATCACACACCCTGGACAATTTAGTCACAGATACACACAGACAGACAACCATTCGCTTTCACATTCATTCACTATAAAGGGAATTCATCATTTCTCCAAATACATGTATGTCTTTTTGGGCAGTGAGAAGTACC
>JAVQJW010319977.1:0-11406 GCA_036025195.1 Hypseleotris klunzingeri
TTTGGCAAAAGCATTCTTCACACACATCCTGACAAATCACAAAAGTCAAATAGACCCTTCCCATATTTGTCATGGTTTGGGGGCGGGGCCTCTTAATTACTCGTTAACAATATAAAAACCACATCCCAGACATCACAGATTAAAGTCGCAGTTAGTGCCAAAACATTGTATAGGGGAAATTAGCTGTCCTGGTATGCACTCGCAGAGTGCTTTCTTGTTAATTAATACTTTTGCCAAGTTTTGTAAATTTCTCTAAAATGACATTTTTCACTCAATTAATTAATAACTTAATTAATATTCATCACAGACGTACCCAATTTTAATCACCTCTTCCTTAAACCAGTCCTGACCTTTCCTGAAAGTTTCATCCTAATCCGTGCTGTAGTTTTTGCGTTATCTTAAACACAGACACGCGCACACGCACGCACACACACGCCAACGGCGGCGATCACATAACCTCCTGGCGTCGGTAAAAATATCCTATTCTCTGAAGCCAATCCAAGCAATCTCTCCCCCATCCCACCCTTTACACTTCTTCGAAAACACCAAAATCCTGTATCTTCCATTGTTAGCGTTTCAATGTAGGCGTCGCATTGTGGTCCATTCATCTTTTTTCTCCTCCATCCATCGCTATGATAATCTAGCTCTCCGAAGACAGCGATGATGCAAGAGTTGTCGGTTCAATTCCCGTCACCGCCAGATCAAACCATGTTGACTCAAGCACCACTTTGCCTCAGAGCTGTGTGTTGTGATAGAAAAAGGAGTTTGAATGTCTTGCGTCAGGCAGGCCATATGTAGATTGTTTTTTGCTTTGAAAATACAGTTAATTAAAGGGGACGTGATGTGACTTGCTTTTTCAGTGTTTGTACAGCAGTTGTTATGATGTTTAAGTAGGTTTCAGAAAGTAGATTTCTTTTGATTGTAATTGACATTTAATATTAGATAAAAGATTTAAGTTGGTTTTTAAAAATGGGGTTTGCAGACACTGGGAAGTAATGCAAAACTGGATGTCAAAAAGAGGGCAAATGTTTTTCTTTTATGCAAAAAAATTTTGGTAATATTATATTCTTGTGAAACGATTTTGTAAACAGGAAATAGGACTGTGTTTGGTCTTTGAGCCCTGTGTGTGAGTCAGTTTGGGCTAAAGTAAAATCTAACAAAAAGTGGATAATTTAAAACTTTGTGCAACTCCTACTATGTTAAACTTTTTCAAATCCTCACCTCATACATCTACATTATATCATCACCTTTTGGACACTTTTGAATTTGTATTTTTAGACCTTTAGACAAGTTGTTTCTTATATAAGCCTAGGTATTTGATGGTCAGTGTTAAGTTTTGAGTGCCTAAAGGGAAGTATCGATGCAACACTCAACTTTTGTTTCTAAAAACTGTCTAGAGACTTTAGAACTTCCTCCAGTCTGAAGAAAAATGTTATACATCTCAAATGGAAATATTCTATAAAGCAGTACATGCCAATTATATTTTGTAGCATTAAAAAATAATACATTATCCATTTTTAAAAGATTTATCCAAAAAGTGCATTCTTTCCACAGTTAAAAAAACAAGTAATGGTAAAGTTGCTACAGCCATCCCAGGGCATAACATAGTCATAAAACATTCATACAAAATGGTTGAATTGTCTTGCCCAATGACACAATGGCAGTAAAAGGTTGGGAGGAGAAACTTCAAGCATTCTGATAAGTGAAAAAAAGCAGGTTTGGCTTTCCCATGAGCCAAGACTATACCAATCCAAAATGTTGAATTTGTTTTGTTTTAGGCCAGAATTTGTGTGTCTGCATAAAAATTGTAACCAAATTGAAAAGTCTCTATTAAAGTTGAAAAAAAAAGCAGTGGCACCAGCACTGAACCCTGTGGTATGCCATAGAGGAAAGGTCCTATATTATGCTTTTTGCATATTTGACAGGATATTTTGGATACATTTAGGTTACCAATTTACGTTTTGCAAAATCAAACACTCAGTAATTATCTTATACAAGCTGTTTTGTAGATTTGGCACTTGGACTTAATTACAAAGAGTCTGATTAGACACCTGTCTTACCTCTCCCTGTATCAGGACAAGAACAAACAATTTGCACTGGTTTAAAAACAAACTCCCACTTCTTCTGGGATATAACTAAAAGAGAAACACAGAAGAGTCCATTTGCAGAATATAGGTGCTTTGACTCAAAATTGAATACGCTTTAATCATTGTCAAAAATGTATACGCAGAAAAATTAGTTTGAAAATCACTATTACATGTCACTATTTCTCTCTTTTACATTTCCACCTTATTTGTGCCGTGTCATGTTATGTTTTGTTTACTTCTGTCTGGTGCGTGACTCAGCCCGTCTCACCTGCAGTAAACAGCTCTGTGACTGACTGCTGTGTGGGTAAAGACAGTGGAGCGGAGCCAAGCTGTGGAGCCCCCTGGAGGACTGGAGGCCCATACCACGCTGTCATTAAAACAGTCAGTGTGCTGTGAGACGTGGCAGGCCCTCCCCCGATACCACCACATATCACACAAACGCACAATTTAAACCAGCGCACATGGTGCTTACAGTCAATATGGCTGGTTCAAAATTACATGGCAAAGATGATGATGATGATGATGAAAGCAATGATTTGGAAATAATGAATAAAATTAGTACGTCATTTTGACAGCTGAAGTACATGTGACCAGATTTGTGCAGAGAAGGAGTAGTCAATATATGGGACATGTACAGAGGAGGGATAGTGAATATGCCATACAGGAAGCCTAGAGGAAGACCAAGAGGATAGATAAAGTCAGGTGATTCAGGTTCACGTTTCTAGTCAGTCTTTGGACCTAATTGTTAGTGTAAATCTACTTAAATTTATTGTCCACATAAAAGTATCATCATATTTTTACAGCGTCCAGCCGTAGTGTTATCAGAGCATTGCATTCCTTTAAGCTGACATCACCTACAGCCATAAAACTCTTAAGGTATTTATGGGCCTTGTATAACTCTGCATTCTGATTCATCACATGGAGGGACTTTTCTTTTCATTGTCAACAGAAAGCTTAGTGAAAGAGCTATTCCTAAGGTCACGTTTTTTTGCAAACTTTTTTTTCCCATGTACAATTATTGCATGCTATTGATTATCTTCGCGAGTCAAACAGTTCTTCTGATCCTAAGCATTTCCTTGCATTGTTGACCTTGTGTTGAACCTGCTTATGATAAATAAACAATCTCTTTAGTCATGTTCTATAGAAAACATAAGGCTAAGTTTTTTGTCTAATCCTTAATCAGTAGTGGGTAAATTGTGACAAAACATGACATGGTTTTGGGATTGCTTTTAGATAGCTACTGATAAGAATATCTATCTCGCATATTGGAGCTACAAGTATAAGCTGGGTATTAATAGGTATTTGATGAATCGAAATTAATTAATTAATCTTCTAGTGCTTTTTTTCGTTAGGGGTCTTAGGTGCCTGCAGCATATTCGATCGTGGCTTGTGATAATAGTTCATAATTGCAAAATCAAGCTTGCTGTATCAGTATCACAATTAATTTTTGTATATTTCTGTATATTTCACTAATTTATAGGCACGGTGAATATATGGGACATGTACAGAGGAGGGATAGTGAATGGAGCTCTCTGATTGGTCAGTCCTGTTGTTGTTGACTCTGAATGGAGGCGTGTGATTGGCTGTGGTCAGTGTGGTAGATTTGTGTCTCGAGCGCTCCCTCAGAATAATCACATAATGGAGTCCTATTAGAGACAGAGGAGGGGCGTTTGATTCACTCTACTGTACAGCCCAGTGTGGTTCTGGTACAGCCCAGTGTGGTTCTGGTACAGCCCAGTGTGGTTCTGATCCAGCCCAGTGTGGTTCTGGTACAGCCCAGTGTGGTTCTGATCCATTACAGAAGAGTTCCAAATATGCACCGGTCCAGTCCTAGTCCAGAGCATTAGTGCCCGCCCACCTCTGGTTCTGGAAGTCAAAATCCCATTCATTTTTCCCATAGACTTTTCCAAAAATCCATAATATATCAAATAATGTTAGTATGGAAACTCAGCAAAATATTTTAAAAGGTTTTTCTTTTTACAAGTTTCAGTTTTTAGATTGAAATTATTCGACTTACCCCGGAGCTGATTAGCCTCCAACAATCTTTTAAACTCTTATAATATGATTTTTTTTATAATATTCGAAAAGTCTATGGGAACCAGAGGTGGGCGGGCACTAATGCGCTCTATGTCAGCATTTCCAGTCGTCTGTACAGAATAGACAGAGGACGAGTCAGACTAACCAGGTGAAGTCTAAGTCATTGTTAAGTCGCTAACAGATAGACGGACAAACACTACAGATCACCAAGATCACAATTTTATCACGATTTTAGTTTATTTTGAATGTTCTGACTTACACAGAAGACTACTGCTGCATACAATCAGAGTTACTGCTAATGGTGCATCCAATACGCAGGTCCGAACTAGAACTAAACCAGGACTGAACCAGGTCTAAACCCGGTCTAAACTAGGACTGATCCATTGAGCAGCTGTGAGTGTGTTTTACGAGTGTTTTGAGAGGGACTTGAACACATCTCACTCATTCATGTACAGGACTAAACCAGGTCTAAACCAGGTCTAAACCAGGTCTAAACCAGGACTGATCTCATTCACACATGTACAGAGCTGTAAAGAGTGTTGTAAAATCCGACCTCCTCAAACGCACCACACACACTCTGTTTGTCCACTACACAACAACTATTTACACACATACACACGCACACACATACACAAACACACAGACACAGAGGGTGGCAGAGTGGTTAGCTTTCATGAATGAAGGAGAGCCCGCCCACCTCTGCTCCTGGAAGTGGTAAATTCCCATACACTTTTACCAGGACTAAACCAGGACTAAACCAGGACTAAACCAGGACTAAACCAGGTCTAAACCATGTCCAAACCAGGTCTAAACTGGAGTAAACCAGGACTAAACCAGGTCTAAACAAGGACTAGACCAGGTCTAGACCAGGTCTAAACTGGAGTAGACCAGGACTAAACCCGGTCTAGACCAGGACTAAACCAGGACTAAACCAGGACTACACCATGTCTAAACCAGGACTAGACCAGGTCTAAACTGGTATATCCTGCAGGTGAACAGTGGGGCTCGGTGGTGGCGCCTCAGGCGAACAGGTTTATCTTCTCTCACGATGAGGCCAATGGACAGATGTGGTTCTTGGAGAGTCTGGTGGACAGTCTGGAGGAGTTCGGCCCAGGTCTGGTGGTCCTCTCTGGGCTTCACATGATGGAGGGCCTGGGCCCCAGCGCACGGGACCAGCGGCTCGATCAGGTCTCTTCCATTTGTTAGAACTAACCCTATTCTGTCCACTGTACCCTAACCCTGAGCCTTCTGTTGTGTCCAGGTGGTGGCGCTCTTGTCACAGCTCTCTGTTCCCATTCACCTGGAGCTGGCGTCTATGACAGATCCTGTTTACATGAAGCGCATCGCTGAAAACGTAATGTTTCTATAATTCTCTCTATTACGGTTAAACTCCCTGTAACAGTGCACCAGCCCCGCCTGCATTTTTTCCAAAGTGGGAGAGGTCTCTTGCCAATCATTTCTTGTAGTTTTTGCGAACAAACCAATCACGAGTTGTATTTGAGCCACAGCGGTGTGTGTTTTGTCCGTGTCATATAATAACTAT
The DNA here is from genome assembly GCA_036025195.1 of Hypseleotris klunzingeri. Classification (NCBI taxonomy): domain Eukaryota; kingdom Metazoa; phylum Chordata; class Actinopteri; order Gobiiformes; family Eleotridae; genus Hypseleotris; species Hypseleotris klunzingeri. The sequence goes on from JAVQJW010319977.1 coordinate 5,668, forward strand.
ACTAATGTGACTCTCTGGTTAACCTGTGCATGTGTGTGTGCCTGTGTGTGGATGTGAGTGTGTGCGTGTATGTGGGTGGGTGTGTGTGCCTGTGTGTGTGCCTATGTGTGTGTAGGTGTGCGGGTGAGTGCCTGTGTGTGTGTGCCTGTGTGTGTCTAGGTGTGCGTGTCTATGTGTGTATGTGTGTGTGTGCCTGTGTGTATGTGGGTGGGTGTGCGGGTAAGTGCCTGTGTGTGTCTATGTGTGCTTGTTTGTGTGGATGTGTGTGTGGCTCTAGCGTCATGTTTTATAGTAATAGGAGTAATTTGTACCCACCGTTCAGGTTCAGGGGCTGTGCTTTATTTAACAGAAAAGGCTCATATTTTAGGAGAGTCATGGGCCCAGTTTGGAAGTTATTGAACCTGTTTTTAGTTTAAACCAGAGTTCAGCAGAAAACTCCGGAAAGCTAACACTGCTCAAGCCGCCCGAGCATCAATCTGCCACGGTGTGTTAAATGTTTTAGGTCTAGATAAAGGAGCCCTTCACTTTAACAGTGCCTTACAAACATAATCATATACTCCACATTACTTACATTAAGCTGTGTCACAGAGTCGTGTATTAATACAACCCTAACCCAGTCTTCTGTGTTTGTTTTGGTCTCCTCCTGAAGACCTTAGTGTGGCTTTAGATTAAACTGTTCTGAAGACCTTAGTGTGGCTTTATGTATACCCTATGTTAGGGTTAGGTATATTGTATTATACCTGTATCTTGGACCCAACTTAAGTATTATTATGTGTGTTTTAGGTCTTCCCCCTCGTCTCCTCCCTGGGCCTAAATGAACAGGAGCTGTTGTTCCTCTCTCGATCTCTCGGTGGACCTCACTCGGGGTTCTCTTCGTGGTCAGAAGTCGGCGCGTCCTCTCCGTTGGCCGTTCGAGTGTCCAGCGACGTGCTGCTTTGGGTTTTGCAGCAGTTCGGAGCAGTTTCTGGCGCCTCGTCTCGTCTATCGCGGCTGCACTTCCACTCCTTACCTTTTCACGTGGTCGCCGCGGTGACCGGTCGCTGGGGTAACCAGGCTGCGAGTTCGGCGGCGGGGGCGAGGACGGCGAGCGCTCAGGCGTGCGGGCGAACTCACGTGCACGCTCACGAAGCACAGTTACGAGCACCGTTAGTTTTTAACACCAACCTAACACATACACTTACACTGGACCCCGACAGACCAATCACAGAGTGGACGCAGCATCACGTGACCCTGCACCTGTCTCCCGTTCTCGTGTGCAAACAACCAATCAGAACGGTCGGTTTGGGAGACGCCATCTCGGCCAACGGGCTTCTGTTCTCAGAGATCTTACTACAATAATGAAATGTAAACTACAAGACAGAAACACTTCCACAGCTGCCCTCTGGCAGACTGCCACACTCCAGGAGCTCCACTCAGATGCAAAAACAAACTCACGAACCATGTGAGAACCATGTGGGCTCAGTTTTAAAACGAAACACTCCACTAACAAACCAAGTGGTGGTTTCTTGGTCTCGATGATAAACGTTCTAATGTTGAGATATTTCCTCCTTAAACAGCTTTAGTGTTTCCTTCAGTGCCTTTAGATCAAATAGAGAATTATTTGATGTAATGTTACCTGTGGTTTAGTGGGGGAGCCGCAATCACATGAGAGTAATGTTTTATGGGACCTGTGTTCTTGCCTTTAGTGGCTGTGGTTTTATGGAATTATGCAATTTTAAATGTTACGAAAACACTCACGGGCTGAGCATCGTGAGATTAATCTTCAATTATTGTGTTGATTTGATCAGGATTCAAATCTGAAGTTCCTGTAAAATAAACTCTGGATTCTGAATGATTGGCAATACCAAATATATATTAAATTATATTTGAATATGTCTGTAGATCAAACTGATTTAAAGTGTTCAGATTTTAAGTGAGCCGGGTGAGGTATCGTGGGGTATCTTTATTAAAGTTTCTGCAAGATAAATATTTTCAGAGCTGTCTGTTATCGTCATATTGAGCAGCCCTAAAACTCCCCTCTTTTAGAATATTTTTTAAAAATCCTGGTTTTACTGAACCTGAATAATGTGAACCAAACCAAAGTCTTAATGTTGTGCAAAAGTCTTAATGATGAAACCTGAAATAAAAGACTTTGAAAACTTTGTTATTCATTTATTTGACAGGAAATGTTACGATACATTCACTGCACAGACCAGCTAAAGCTACAAGCTCATTTTCACTACGCCTCGAAGGCGCACGCTCTTCCCTATCTCCTGCAAGCACTGTGTTTTTCCACATCATAGTCCAAATCATATCCCATATCTGTTTGGATGACCTAGTATAGTAAGCTCAACTATGACGCTTGGCTAACATCTTCTACACATGAGGTTCATGTTGTCACAAAGGAGGGTTGTATAGTCTTTGCCGACGTGTTTCGTCTATTCCTCGTTAAAATAATCCACATTGTGGATTTTGAAATTACCATGTACTGTTATTGCATGCTATTAGTACTTCTTATCTTAGCGAGTCTAACGGTTCTTCACATCCTAAGCATTGCATTGCATTGTTGATCTTGTGTTGAACCTGCATATGACAAATAAACCAGATTGAATCTTCAATCTTATGTAATAAAACACACTCCAAGGAAGACTTTAACTGGTTTTGTCATGTTTCTTATCAACTTGGTGACAAGTTTTATGTCTTTTTAATTATAATAACCTTTTTATCTGACAGAGGGTTTGGCGGAGATCTGGACAATGCCTATACTACTACTAAAACCAGGTCTGAACCGGCTCTAAAACACATCAAGTCTTAACGAGCAGGACTTGACAAGGTCTGGGACCAAAACCAGGACTTAACAAGGTCTGAATTGAATCTAAACCAGATCAGAAGTTTGGATTATACCAGTTCTGAATTTGTCACTACCAATAAATCTTATTCTGATGTAAATGCTACTTATGTATTTATTTCAATGTATTTACTTTGGTTGATTATGATTATAATGATTATTTATTTATGGTTATATTTTTGCATCTATGTGAGTAACTCAGAACTTTGTAATCCCCAAAACATTGTCTTTAGTATGGATAATGATTGATCCTACAACATTTATAGTGACCACCAGGGGTCAGTGATATCTTTTTGAATGATTCAATCTTGTTTATGATTGATCATTGTTTTTAGGGTAAGGTTTTGGGTCTGTGTTAGCAGAGGAGACCGCATACTTTAATGTATAAGAAAATCGTTTTGCATTTTAAGATTTGGCATGTTTGATTCATTTTGGTGATGATATCCGTTTTTGAAAGAGGGCTGGCCACGAGGAGGCGCTGTGTCTCCGGGGGTGGAGAGGGGAGGTTGGGGAATAGGCTGGCTAAACTGTCCCCTGACCAATCATAGCTGCTTCACCGTCTTGTGGGTCCGCGTCACCCTCTCTAAAGAACTTCACAGTCTCTTGTACATTACTACTGAACAGTCGACTCTGTGCTGCATTAAAGGGACGTCAAACAGAAGGTAACATATCTTCTTTTATTTACTGACCTTATTGTCTCTGTGTTTCTACAATGCTGCACAGCTGACTCAAACTTCTCTAGCTAAATTAAAATGAGCAAGTAAGTACAATTACATGTCAAAGTCGGCCTATAGTGTGCGTTTGTGTACAGCTCAGTCTACAGTATGCGTTGTATTGAGCTACAGATGAGATGCCTTTGGCTGTCAAAACTGATTTGATCTGTTTCTAATATTTTATTTAACATTTTCTTTTAAATTATTATATTTAGGGACGCATGATTTCTGGGGTAGACTATGGTGGGATAGGGTTATGAGGGCTATGGCTTAAAGGGTGATCTAAGCTGCGGGTACTATACAAATACATCCATGAAAATCATTTTGCATTTTAAGATTTGGCATGTTTGATTTATTTTGGTGATGATAACCGTTTCTGACAGAGGGCTGGCCACGAGGAGGCGCTGTCTCCGGGGGTGGGAAGTTACTAACCCTAACCCTTTATACATATATATATATATATATAACATTATTTGCTGTGCAGTAATTAATTTCTGTACTTTCTTTTCTTCTTCTTTAATTGTCAGATATTATGGAGGAAACTAACCAGAGCTGTGATCTGGACCAAGTTGAGGAATTGGAGGCCTGGAAAGATGGATTGATACAAGTTGTTGCTGAAGAGCTTTCCATGCTTACCCAGCAGATGAAGGATTTTGAGAGAGAATCGAAAGACAATCTAGAGCGGTTAACAGCTGAGGTTGGGAAGAAAATTACAGATATGTTTGCTCAGCTGACCGGCGACATGGAAGGCAGCATTGGCAAATTACAACAGCGCGTTAACCAGCTTGAGAAAAAACTGAATGCCATGGAAGCAGTGTTGGGGCCAAGCCCTAGTGGCTAGGAGCAGCCACCGTGCTAAACTTTCAAAGCAGGGTAAAGATGGAGAATAGAGAATATTTCCTTTGTGATTTAAATAATACATATTATATTCAACATTTCAATTTTATTGTGTGTGTGTCAAATAAAGTTTAAGACCAAATGTGTTGTGTAGTGTTGTCCATTGTAAATTTTGAATTAGGTTACGGAAAATAATTACATGGCATAATAATAATAATAATAATAATAATAATGACAATGATACCAAAAATAATAATAATAATAGGATACTATTATAATAACTATTCGCAATACCAACCTAAAACCAGGTCTGAACCAACTGTAAACCAGGACTCAAGTAGGACTAAACCAGTTCTCAACTGGGACTAAACTAGTACTAAACCAGGTGTAAACTGGTAGGCTAATAAGAAACGGTACTAGAACTAAACCAGGACTGAATTAGATCTGAACCAGGATTATAACAGGTCTTACCTTTTCACTACCAATAAGTCAAAATCTGATGTAAATGTAAATACGTTTATCTTTGTATGTACGTTAAGCAAGAATCTTGTAATATTTGCAATCGTTTGATGTATTTTGGGAATTATAACCGTTTCTGACAGAGGTTTGGCCAGGAGGGGGCGCTGTGTTTATGACCCGCTGCGGTTGTAAGGTTAGGATTACAGATCAGAACCACTGCATATTGCATAAACGCTCAGAAAGGGTTAGGTAAATATATAGTGTATGGTTTAAAAATCCCCAAAATGGATTACAAAAATGCACTGGCACGCACGATTTTAAAAAACGCAAATCTGGAAAATCTCTCCGCATCCATAATCCAAAAAAAACTATTGTATTTTTATGTTTTTTACGTTCTTTAAACCCTGATAATTGTCTTCACTACATTAGGAAGCCCTATAAATATAATATATATCTACAATAAAATGAAATTAGCAGATTTACAAATATACTTAAATATAAAAAAGCTATCCAATATTCTATATATAACTCAAAATCAGGAAACACTAATTATATATGTGTGTGTACTTAATAATATTAAGAAATCTATTATGTAATACCACAATTTATTAGTACAACCACTCTTAATGTAATTAGTCCCCAACATAAGACAATATACTTTAAATCTTTCAAGAAAAAGGCCCGAACAATATACAATAAATCCGCCTTAATCTTTTTTCGTTCAAGCCATTCGGGATACAAGAATCCAATGTTTTTTCCGAGAAGGTCTCTGGGCAGTGGTCCAAGCATCGAGATATAAAAGGGGTGGAGACAGCTAACGGCTTGGCTCCGTGACCGCAGAGCGAATCTCAGTTGGCTCCACCTCGCAGAATTCCCATTGACTTACATTGGACTTTGAGTGCC
>JAVQJW010320025.1:0-10718 GCA_036025195.1 Hypseleotris klunzingeri
GTGTAAATTAAATTGTGAACAGATATAAACTCATGGAAATTACTTTCCTACTAATCTAATGATTTACCTTCCATGCAAGCAGAAGGACATTCATAATAGCAAGTAATGGGCATGGTCCATTCTCATTCTGGGTGATGATTGGCGTATTCTCCTCCCTCCACTTAATCCACTTTATGTGGTAGATGGACTGTCCGGCGGTCCGATCCTTGGGGCACTGAGGTTTCGCTCCCTCTGCCCCATACTCGCTCTGCAGTGCCAGAGACAGTCCCCTGTCCTCCAGTCCCTCACTGTTCAGGTCAGAGCTAGGGCATGAGTTAAGATTTGAGAAAGACTCCAAAGAATCTATGCTCTGGGACTCTCCACCAAGACTGGGGTCGGGGTCACTCCCACTGGGTAATACCTCTGATAAAGTGTGATCAGTAGACTTTGCTGTGATTGCGTTGTCCGGACACAGATTGGTCGGTTTGGCAAGTTTTGTCGCTCCACGATCAGTACAAGCTGTTACATCGACCCGACTCTCTGTACCTTCCTTTGTAGAAGGTGAGAACTGCCCGTCGTTTTTGTTGTTTACTAACGTTGAGGCACCACCCTCACTATCTTCTGCAGCCAGCACCAAGTCCTGTCCCATCCCGTTACTGATTTGATCCCCGGACCCAGACAACGGTTCGCTAGACTCATCATCATCCTTCTTTGAATCTTCATGAACCTGGGTGAGCCCCAGCACCTCTGGCACGTCACGTTTCCTTGCACTAGAGACAGTGTCGAAGCTAGGAGCACATACATTTGTGGTCCTGTTGTTACAACTATCGTTCACTAAAGTAGTCAGAGGAGCCTCACTATTCTTGTATTTCTCATCTGTTCCTTTCATTCCACCGATAGCAGGAGCGTCACCCATTTCTCCCGTAATAGTAGCACGCAAGACGCCGCCGTCGGTGTCTCTATGCAGGTTTGCATTTTTCTCCATTTTGCTATAAAGACTGTCGACAGATTTTAGCTAAATTGCAGCAGCAGCTTCGGCTCTAAAGACGCCATGACAACTCCATGAGTGACGTCACCACGTGAGCTTCTCTCAGCGCGAGGCAGGGCACGGCAACGGTCACGCTGGTGCTTTTAAAGAAGCTTGGATATTACAAAACTGACATTTTTATGCTCAGTGTTCCATCTGAAGCCGCTATGTGGCAGCAACTACTCATAGTGTTTAACAACAACAGTAATTACTCAGGACTTACCGACACAACATGGCATAGACAAAAGATAATAAACGTGATGTCTCTCTGAAATGTATCAAACACATTATGTAAGATAGTTTAGCAAGTGCACTATACTGTAGGGCACGGGGAAATTGTTTCTGTACTGCAAATGTTTCAGACGCACACTGACTGACTGCATATTAAACAAACTACAGTCTGCATTATTGAACGATAAATACATTATTAGATTTGAATAATTCGGTTGTGCGCAGCATGGTAAGCTTGCTCTAGTCTTGTACAAGTGGGTTAAGGAAATCATCCTATCCAAGATCCCAGGGTAACCCGTAACCTTACTGCAATGGTGGAAACTAAACTTGAAACTGTTTTGAGACACATTTTAACATCCATTGAGCTGCGGGTACGCCACGATTGTATGACCTAGTGTCTAACGACAGAACAATTAAAAATGTTTATGATAAATGTTGTAGATAAAGCTTTTTTAGACCTAGTAGTAGGGTGTGTCGGTCTTGGCTAAGGGGCGGAAGGAAGGAGGGCCGCCTGTGGCTGTCTGCCTGACGTCAGGACAGCCGGTGTTTGTGATGGGAAGCAGCTAACGAGGAAGGGCGATATACCTTTAAGTAAAACAAAACGAAACAAGAAGCACTTTGCTGTGTCGCCCAGTTTGTGAAGTTGACACACACGGAGTTCCGATATGAAATTTATTCAACTCCTTTTGATATTTTGCTGCCTACACGACATAACAGGTATGTTTGTCATTGATCAGCTGAGGAAAGTGTTCACAGGCTCGTCGCTAATCGGATCAAGCTCTTGTATTCTGTATTCGACCAAACTTGCTAGCTAAGTTAGCTTGCTAATATTAACATCCGCCTTGGGCACCCGCTAAATGACAGCTTGTCTGACAGCCGTGGCTAAGGTGTGTAGTATGTCAGAAGTTACTGAGATAGTTGGGTGAGTAAGTAATAATGGAAATAACGCCATTAGTTTTTTTATTTTTTTATTTCTACAGTTAACAAACAGGCTTTCTTGTACTAAAATCTCAAACAAGGAAATGATCCGTGAAGTGTATAGTGCAGTGACGAAATGTCAGCAATTTAGAGTTCAGAATAGTGTTTATCACGTAATGTCATTTTGGCAAAACCTTCTGTAGATATCGCCTACACTCCTCCTTGCTTGTGTTAAATTACTGTGGTACCAGCAATATTTATTTATATAAGATAAACAGAAAAGTATACATCTTGATCACAAATCGTATCATGATTATCAATAGCCTATATGATATTTTCACAAGAAAATTCCTTCCAAAGAAAATTGCTTTATTCTATAATTTTTGCTTACATTTTACCAACTTCGTTTCTTTGGTGTAATTTTTTGTTTTATTGTTGACTGGATGAATTTCTGTCATTATTTCTATTTTATAATGGGAACTAAAGCAGCCTGTTGGACTTTTCTCTCAGCATTCATAGACAAGTTGCTACTAGCCTGGTACAGCCTCCCACTGTTTGGGGAGTTCTGACTTCCTCCACAAAGGTGGAGCAACATTTTTTTTCCAAGAACGTATCATACATCTTTATGAATTGTGTAATGTATGTTGCCAAAAAAGTCATAATTTGGTTTATCAAAACCTGGTACTTGACATATGTGTGTAATGTAAAAGGATACCCAGAGTTCAGACACTGGGCTGGTTTGTTAGGGTAGTGAGCTTCAGTCACCTGATTCAGATCATGTGCCCCTCACTCGAGTTTTAATTCAGACACATTTTGTCTTTGTTCTGTGAACAAAAGAAATGTTCAGGGGGCAAGCCAGTGGGATTAACTGCAGAGTCATGTCAGCTCACAGCATCTGATCACAACAACAGTTTGTCTCAGCTGTTTGGACCCTTACTTTGTAAGCCGCAAGAAATTCATTGGTCATTTTTTTAATTCAGAGAATTTAAATTACATTATATATTATATTATTTGTTGTATCATCTGAAATCATATTTGTACTTATATTGTTATTATATTATATGGGTATTGATATATTGTTATTGATTCACACAAAACCTGTTGGTCATGTTTTATGTATATTCTTTGTTTTAAGGTCACTTTAGAAATCCCTTGAACAGTTACATTCGTCATTATGAAGGTCTGTCATATGACACAGAAGCTCTCCACAACAGTCATCAAAGAGCCAAACGAGCGGTGTCAACGCAAGACCGCATTCTCCAACTCGACTTCCACGCTCATGGAAGGTCAGTTTTAGCAACACCTTTACATAGTCCTTCTAGCTGCATCACTCCATCATACATGCTCCATGTTTATTTATTATACTGTGCCATATTATTAATGCTCTGTTGTACACTGTTGTTGTATACATTATGTAAATTCGCTTTTGAATGTTCTTTTAAGTGTTGTTTACTAATTATTGTAAAACCTCTGTAGCTTCGTTGCTGTTCAAAAACACTGTAAAGACGAGAAACAAAATGTGTTTTAGCCCTTTACTTGTTTGTAGAATGATGTTACCAGTAAAGTATTGGCTTGAAGAAATAATGTCCAAGGCACACTGACTGTAGGTAATATTGAAAGTGTTTTTTTTAACCAAGGGCCGCCAACCAGTTTGAACCTGGGATTTATTTTTCGGGGCTTTGCAATTGAAAAGTATCCATAACAATGTGTGGTGCCATCATTTCAGTAGGACCCATGAGCGAGGTACAAAACAACAATTTAGACAATTCATTAGAAATCCTAAACACAAAAGATAGTCCTTTATTGGTAACAGATTTTAATCTGTTACCAATACAGATTAATCATAAATCATAAATGATGTTAAGCATCATTTATGAAGCTTTAATGCACGTTGGAATTGATCTTTGAATAACTCTAAAATTTGTGTGTCTACAACTAGTTCTTTCTAAAACATATCATTGTAGTAGTTGCATAGCTGGAGTAGCATTTTGTTTCTGTAGTTTGGAGATTCATCATTCTGTATTTTAAGGACATTTCTCCAGTGACTTGTTTTTCTTTACATTGAAGCCTTTAGCCATGTGTTAGAAAATGTGGACTAACTGGCTTATCTGCCTAAAGCAAGGGGCTCGGACGCAAACCTCTCATCTCCTAGTTTATTCAGTATGTATTGTTAAGTATGTAGTACAATATCAGAAAGTCTTTTAATATGTCAACAAGAAGTGATTTTGTTTGGCATGTTACTACACTTTTAAATATTTTTTTAAATAAATTAAGCAGCAGTGGGTATTTTTATTGAGTTTCTGTGCTCTCCCTGGCCTTTATGTTTTAGGTTATCTAGAGCCTGTCAAACAGGTCAGCTTCCGGTGTTTTTGTGCTCTTTCCTGTCTATGCTCACTGTAAGAGAAACAGCTGGCCCTGTTTGTGTGTGTGTGATGATCACATTTGCACACAAGAATGCACTGCACAGGCACTGTGAGAAAAGATTTTTACATCCTTTACCATGCTCTACACCTCTTCATCAGTACTAGAAACAACAGACTATAGTACAAAGGTTTATATGAGAACAGAGTCACTACTAGAGCAAGAGATGCATACTTCTGTATTGACTGTTTGACCTGAGGGATACAGAGGGACAAGATCAGATGACTTACAAAAGACATTCAGAGCAAAAAATGAACATATGATTACTAGATGGTTGTAATAGCTGGACAACCATTGTGTGTGGTTGCTGGGTGCAGTTTGGTGCTGCTGGGAATTGAATGCTGGCTGTCTAGTCCGCAGCACTGTGCAGTATCCACTGGACTGTACCTCAGACATTGGAAGACACAGTGTAATACTGTGGGTGGGGTCAAAAAATGCACTGAGATAAGATACATTTAAACTATACATTTGCTGAGTGTTTCAGTATTTTGGGAAAATAAATCAGTCAAAATTGTTATATTGATTTATATTAAGTTGTTTGGCCAAAAATATAATATTTGGAATATTTCTAATATTTTTGAAGACATAGATGTTTGAAGTTTTGCTGAAGCTCTCACCGACCACATAATAAATGCATTGTGCCTAATCCTACAATAGAAAGGCCTTGAAAAGATTCACCTCTAAACCTATTGTCAATGTCTTACTGTCACTGCTTTCGTGCATATAATGTAGTTGAAAGCACATTATAGCCTAGTAAAGGTGCTCTAATCAGGTGGTCATCAAATGTAGTCATCCTGTATGGGAAAAACCTGGTTTGAGTCTTAGATATTTACACTTACTCTTATACATATAACTACTTCTAATTTAAAGGCTTCTCTGAATTGAGCTGTGGAAACAATAAAGCTGTAGTGCTCAAATAATCTTCATGTCATGTGGAAAGCCTCATCCCAGATGCAACACCATGTGACCAAGCTACAGGTTCTCAAAAACTGTCTTTTACTAAAACACCTGTTACATTTTAGTGTTTTGCAAGTGCATTTCATGTTAAGTATGCTGAGTTTGTTATACCTATTAGTTTACACAAATAGCAATATGGCTCTACAAAACATTAGCTTTCCCTCAACTGAACCCTCAACCCCATTTATGATACTTTGTTTGGGAATCTGGTCTGGACTCGTAGACTTATCAGACCATTTCTTTTTTCCATAGACAATTTAACCTGCGAATGAAAAGGGATACAAGTATATTTTCTCCTGAACTTACACTTGAGGTTTCTGGAGTGGAGGTGCCTGTCGATACTTCACACATTTACAGTGGACACATATTTGGTAAGTCTCACCACATTTTGGTAGGTAGCAGAAACAATGTAGTGTAGTAATTTAAAATGGCATTCTACTACTGTGTTACAGGTGAAAAGGACACATTGACCCATGGTTCTGTGGTTAATGGGCGCTTCGAAGGCTTCATTAAAACCCGCCAAGGAACGTACTATGTTGAGCCATCAGAGCGGTACCTAAAGAATGACAATGTGGCCTTCCACTCTATCATCTACCATGAAGATGATATTGGTGAGTATGCACCTTCTTTTACCTCAGAGAAAAAATGTATGTAAGTGTAAGAGTTGATTCATGCCTCTAATAATTAAAACCCCTTTTTTTTCATAGCTCCTTGCTGCAAGATTTACTAAAGCAATGCAGGGGTGCTCTAATGCTCAAGTCTTTATGCCTTTGGCTTCCTGTCCTAACATTATAGTTTCTTTCCCCTGGCAAAGGCTTTTGATTACCAATTGAATGTGATGGCATTTAGGATCAGCACAAAGAGGGCCTCTTCTGTCAAACTGAGAACACACTGTGTTATGTTGTGACAATGTGCGTCTATCCAGTTGCCTTTCTTCTGTCAAAATTCCTTGCAGTAGATCCTGTACATTAGGTACAACTGTTTAAAATGATAATTTTGTGCTGTTGAAATGATAATATTGCGTGGTGTACCACTTATATGTAATGTCTTCGATGTAATGCTATCTTAGACTTACACCTTTTCTATGTGTCTGTTTGTTCATACCACCATTATCTCAAATGCTGTTTTCAGGGAAAGGGAATTCTTCAGTGTTTGATTTCAGGGTGTGGTCACTAGTGAGCTAAAATGAGACCCATGTTTAGAATTTACTTGGAACTGCTATAGAGCGCAACAGTGCCAGCCCCCTTCTGGAGAAGTAAAAATCCCATTAATTTTTCCCATAGACCTTTTGAAAAATCCAGATGATAAGATTTAAAAGATTAGTGAAGGCTAATCAGCTATTTGGTAACTTGCATTCATAGCACAAATATTTTCTTAAAATGTAGCTGAAATTGTATGTATTTTGCTGAGTTTTCATATTAAAATGATTTCTTTTAGCTGAAAATATTGTGAACATGTGTTACCACATAGCTGATTAGCAGCCATCAATCTTTTAAACTCTTTTTTGAAACGTCTATGTCAAAAATGACTGAAAGTTTTCCCTCCAGAACCAGAGAAGGGCAGGCACTGTTGCGCTCTATAAGCAGTACTCGTAAAGAAGAGCAAGCTATCACCAATCACTCTGTATCTGTGTCCTTATCTTACAGATTATCCACATAAGTATGGCTCAGAGAGCGGCTGTGCGGACCACTCAGTGTTTGAGAGGATGAGAAAGTACCAGGCATTGGCAGTAGATGAGCCGGTCAAAGTATGTGCGTCTCAACATCAGCCTTTCTTCCAAAGAAGGCATAATTAAACACACAGATGGCCAGAACTAGATTACCATGATCACTAATCCTTGTCATGACTTTAGGTATACTATACCATACACAGGGACATTCTTTTCACACTTGTGTTATTCATGGTACATTTTCTTTGCCAGTATTTGTTTACAATAATTATAAGCAAAAAAAAAGGCAAAAAGAAAAACCTGTTTTGTCAACGCAAAACGATTACTCTACTTCCTCTTTTTTTTTTCACAGAATGAGAACCCTACGTCGGACACAGACCACAGTTATGGTCCTGTCATTTTTAGGCAAAAGAGGGCAACAGAACAAGACAAAAACACCTGTCAGCTTTTTATCCAAACTGACCACTTCTTCTTCAAATACTATGGCACACGGGAGGCTGTCATTGCCCAGGTAAATGGATAAGGAAAATCGAATAATTAATAAATTCCATGTTTGTGGCATTTTATTATGAATATTTTTTCCCCACAGATCTCCAGTCATGTAAAAGCGATTGACTCAATTTACCAGGCAACAGACTTTATGGGAATTAGAAACATCAGCTTTATGGTTAAAAGGATTAGGGTGAGTTAAATGTCAGCATTAAATTGTATAAAACTATGTGCACGTCTGCTGTGTGGGTGTAGTCTCAGTGTAATTAAGATATCTGTTGTTTTGGTTGACCTTTGTTAAAATTTCCAATGTTTCCAATTAGATAAATACAACTGACGATGAAAAGGAAAAAACCAACCCTTTTCGCTTTGCCAACATTGGTGTGGAAAAGTTTTTGGAGCTTAACTCTGAGCAGAACCATGATGACTACTGTTTGGCCTATGTCTTCACTGACAGGGACTTTGATGATGGAGTGCTTGGTCTGGCTTGGGTCGGAGCCCCTTCAGGTTGGTGTACAATGTTTAAAATCACAGACTAGTAAAAATATATACAAAATATTTCTTGATCTCAACCTCTGAAGCATACATATATACTATTACTTACACTGTGAATGCCATGGCTTTGGAGCTGAAAAAATACCACCGCAATGTAAAGTTAAATTCTTGTAATGTCTAACTCACCTCAGTATGTAGTAATGGTTAACATTTCGTCTGCTTATTAGGCATAGTGTTTTCAGAGTTTTATTCTTTGGCATAACAACATATCTGAACTTGACGAGATAAATCAGCAACGATTAATAATTGGCAAATTAGTAACTGTAAGAATCAGTTCAGGACAGTGGTCTGGGAAATGTGTGGTCCGAGCTTTAACATGGATAAAATGTGCTGTTTGTGAATTCTGTGTTTGTCATTTTTACACAATAGATGCACAGTTCATTGTTGGGCTTCTGTCTCAGGTTTCTGAGCATGGGTGTTGCCTCTTAATGGCAATGCTTAACAGTTACTAGAACCATATCTGGGATAAATGCAGACAAATGCTTTCTATATTTAAGACAGTTTTGTCCTAATTCCTCTGTTGTATTTTACAATGTTTTCATAGATTAGAATTAATTTTCTTTAAAAAAAATACTTATTTTTTTAATCTACAGGAAGTTCAGGCGGAATCTGTGAGAAAAGCAAGCTGTACTCCGATGGAAAAAGGAAGTCCCTGAACACTGGTATCATCACAGTTCAGAACTACGCTTCCCACGTCCCTCCCAAAGTCTCACACATCACTTTTGCTCATGAAGTTGGCCATAACTTTGGATCACCTGTAAGTACTATAGTTTCTGTATTTTAAACATGGATGTACACTATAACTTTGGTCTTACGAGTCCCATATGCATTAACAGCATGACTCTGGGATTGACTGTACCCCTGGAGAATCTAAGTTGCAAGAACTGAAGGAGAAAGGCAACTACATCATGTATGCCAGAGCCACATCTGGAGACAAACTCAACAATAACAAGTTCTCCACCTGCAGCATCCGAAATATAAGTGCAGTTCTTATGAAGAAGAAGAACGACTGTTTTGTTGGTAAATGCACATTTACTACATTGCATTTAAAGTAGTGTATCAGTAGAATCTTCAGAAGCTATACGTTAATGCACAGGTCCAAGTAGTTACTATGCTGCAGCGCCATGCAAACTCCATGTTAAAGCATATCAAGAGTACAGAATGGTGCAAGGTTATATGTTTATGATTGTATTTTTTCACAGTTTCTGGGCAGCCAATCTGTGGTAACGGCCTAGTAGAATCTGGAGAGGAGTGTGACTGTGGCTACAGTGATCAGTGTAAAGACACATGCTGCTATAGTGCAAATGAGGAAGAAGGTAAAAGGTGCAAACTCCAACCAGGAAAGCTCTGCAGGTATATAAAAAAACTTCTTAGTTTATTTATTGATTTTGAAATTTTGATTGATATATTTTATTTTGTTTTTGTAGTCCCAGTCAAGGTCCATGTTGTACCGGATCATGTACATTCAAGGACTCAAGTGCCAGATGCAGGATGGAGTCTGAATGTGCCCAAGAGGGAACATGCAATGGAGCCACAGCTCAGTGCCCAACCTCAGAACCAAAGGCCAACTTCACCACATGCAACACAGACACACAAGTGTGCCTCAACGGAGTAAGTGTTTTTTGTTTTTTTTCACATTGATGGCTGTGACAGCTCTGATTGTCATTCCTGTTCATTTTTTTTTCTTGAAATAGGTCTGTTCAGGTTCAATTTGTGAGAAGTATGGTCTGGAGATGTGCACCTGCGCCAGCCAGGATGGCAAGGATGAAGCAGCTGAATTGTGCCACGTCTGCTGTATGGAGAAAAGTGAGTTATACTGTTCAATTTAAAATATCAACGCATTCAAATTGTGGACATGAATAAAGTGTTGTTTATTTCTTTGTCTGTCCCAGTGACCCCGAGCACTTGTGCCAGTACAGGCTCTGACAGATGGGCCAAGTTTTTCAATAAAAACATCAAAACTCTTCAGCCTGGCTCACCTTGCAACGACTATAAGGGCTACTGTGATGTCTTTATGAAATGCCGCCTAGTTGATGCTGATGGACCTTTGGCAAGACTAAAGAAAGCCATATTCAATGCACAATTGTATGAGAATATTGCAGAGTGGATAGTGGTAAGTAATGTATACAAAGAATGTAATTACAGTTTATTTGTTTGCATGTAATAATTCTTTTATATATCTTTTGTTAGGATCACTGGTGGGCAGTGCTGTTGATGGGCATTGCCCTTATAATGCTAATGGCTGGTTTCATCAAGATATGCAGTGTGCACACGCCCAGCAGTAACCCCAAGCTTCCCCCACCAAAACCATTTCCAGGTACGGTGATCTAACCACCTAACTGATTAGTGGTAGTCACTCATTATATCGGCGAAACGCGAGAATCGCGTTCGGCGATATTATGGTTTCATGTCCGTCCGCGTCCGCGTCCGCAGATTGGCCGTGTGACCGCGATAACTCAAAAACGAAATGCC
>JAVQJW010320153.1:0-14343 GCA_036025195.1 Hypseleotris klunzingeri
CTCATCACAAGAAATGCATAGATTGTTGTAAGGTTAACAATCAAGTTTACAATGGCATTTATCATATTTTCGGTACTGTAGCACTTGTAACTTCTTCATACAATTGCTAATGCTGATATGTTCTTTTTGGCCGCTTTGCAGAGCAATTCCTTGTCTTAAGTGTGCACTCTTTGGACATTCATACTAATGACTTCCATGAAGCCAAATTCCCAATATCCACAGAGTTCACAGCAGCAGACTGACCCTATTGCTCTCTCCACAGTCCTGGATAAAACCTAATTCACTATTTGTAGGAGTTTCCATCTGGTGTATTTGCCTTACCACACGATCCCATGTGAACATCTTGTGGTAATTGTTGGCATTATAAAGGATAGGAGCGCTGTTTTTTGCCACGTTCTCACAGCACACACATTGTTTCACACTGCGGTTTGTATTATTATTTTTTTTCTTTGTCAAGTCCTAAGTCCTAACTCTATGTGCTTTGATCAGAGCTGCGTTCACCACCCTCATGTTTCTATAGCCTTTGAGAAAGACAAACACAGGGCGAGAAACCTGTTTAATGAGCATACTAGTGTGTGTGTGTGTATGTGTGTGTGTGCTTTACCGATCCGACTTTATGTCAAACACTTTGGTTCTTACTAGGAGTGCAGCCAGGAGCGAAAAGCCTGTTTGTGTATGTATTGATGTGTGTGTTGTTGTGTGTTTGTGTGTTGACAGCCTTTGAGCCAGTTCTTGCCTTCACTAAAAAAAGCGCTTAGGGCACAAAGCAGCCTTCCCCCCTTTTGCTCCGGAGCAGGGGCCTCTCTCTCGCTTTGACAGCAGCTGAAGGTAAGCACCAAAGACATCCTGACACACGCGCGTAAAAGCACTTTTGATGCGGGGAAAATGGACCGCTTTGCAGTGTACAAATAACAGCAAAATGTCAACAGAACGAGGCGAGTCCAACGGGAGGCAACAAACACGAGCCAGGTTCACATGATATTACACAGAACAAAACATGAGCGTCAGCCGCCAAAGGCCTCTCACTCATCTGCTGCCGTCATCGCATTGTTTTGACTACATCTGTTTGTGAGGCATATAGCCTACATGACAGCAGTATGACTCATCTACCCATTGATACAAATATGAAGTCAGCTTTTGAACATTTTTATACAATATACTTTGTTATTCATATAGATAACATTTTCTGCTGTTTCATTATTTCTTTAAATTCACTGCAGAGGTCGATTACCTGGCGCATAGTTGGTAGAGGCTATTGTAATGTTTCAAAATACATGGACACTTCCACAAAAATCAATTAGTTTAATATTAAAATGTACAGCACTATTGTCTTGGGCTTAATCGTGAACAAAATAACTGTTTAAAAGTACTGGGGTTTTAACCCAAGATCAAATAGGTTCATTTTAACAGATACAGTTAACTTTGTTGTTGTAGTAAATATATACACATTTTATACACAAAATACAGTAAATATCAGTGATGTAGTATCTTTTTAGTTTCCTACTCCTAAATTCCTCCTCCTCGCGTCTGTCTGTCTGTCTCTGTGAGGTGTGTTTGTTGAGGGCCAAGGGTCAGGCCTAACTGATGCTGTAGAAGATAAGTGTGTGCTCTAACCCAGGGCTACACCTGTAGGTCACTGCAGGGAGATGCTAATCCCAGTGCCGCCTGCTAATACTGATGATCTGCATCTGAGACCCTCTCCCCTGGGACCCTGCGAGCAGCACATTATATCAGTATCTGTGTTTGTGTGTGGGACAACAGATGAGGCGACTGGGACTGAGCAACCTGTGTCCCTTTTTAGTGTGGGGGATGGGAGCAGTTATGGGAGCATTTATGTTAATAGTAGAGCTGCATTTGGAGCTGGAGCTTGTATATAAGGTGCACTGGTCATAGTCTTCAGAGGTACATCATTTGTCCAGTAATGCTGCTTATGAAACATGAGCAGATATATTGTCCTATTGTAATATACCTATACCCCGGAAAATCTTTTAATTGGAGGTCTGGCTGTTTAAAAACTGTGGTTCTCATTAGTGCATGTATGTGGACTGTGAACACTATGTTCATAGTCCAAATACGTGCAACTTGTTTCAGTGACTTTTCCATGAGCCTCTGTAGGACATAGACTTACAGTCATGCTCAACAACCAGTTGAAATCTGACACTGTCTCTATGCCCCCATTTTACCCTAACTATACACACAGATATTTGATGGTTCATCCCAAATGGCCTTTCAGATGATTACGCATAGTAAGTAGTAGTTTCACCCACATTGAGCTGGGAAATAGAAATTGTTTACTCTGTTTATTGAGGCGCTGGATAAGTTGAGAGTTGCTAAGTGTAGTACTGTCTATGGCAGAAGAATAAACATTTTCCTTTATAGCCCCAGGACCCACTTTTCATCTGTCAAGCATGTTTTAATAATTAATCTGTTTAATACACACACAGCATCTGCTGGGTACAACTCCCATCCTCCCATTCAAACTGACTGCACAGCTGCCACTGTTTGGGTGCACTGTACAGGTTTGGAATATGATAACATGTTTTTTCCTTTGCAGTCTGAATCTTACTATACATGCTGACATACAGTATATCGACACACCTGCAAACTCCAACACTTTCACATAATTCTTCAAACTAGCTCATTCTGGATATTTGCGGACCCTCGCTGTGGGCCTACAACTTTCCCTATGTATTTCCCTACGCGGTGAGGCCAAATGGGGATTGTGTAAATTAAATACATTTCTTTTTCCCGCAGCAGAGAGAAATGATGCCAGATTAAGCCCATGAATATATACATGGGCCAGGGCTGACCTGTCTCCAGACGCCTGATTTCCCTGGAGGGGCGCTGACATGGCGAGGGGCTCCAAGGGTGTGTAGCTGTGGACGTGTGCATCTGTGCCTTTCTGCCTGTGTCTACGTGTGTCGCGTGGTGCAGCTCAGACAGAGGTGAGGAGATCTCTTGAACAGGTCCAAATTGAGCTTAATCTCATTCCTCATTGTGCTGGAGCAGGAATGAAATTGCACAATTGCACTTTAATCGATGATCGGACCTCTCTGCCTCTTTTTCTGCTGTGTCCTTGGCCTTGCATTCCTTACACGGCCTGCTGCTTGGCATGATTGCCTGTTAGCCTCTATTTTCTCGTTTTCCCTTTTTGGGCTCCAAATGGAAACATCTAATAATGTCTGCTCAAGCAATCAGGAGGTTAATGTGGTTAGGATAAGGGCAATCATAAACCAATAACTCCCATCCGGATGCCCCGCTTATCGTTCATTCCTGGTCTAATCCTGGGATTGTGAGGTAGGGAGCTTTGCGTTGCATCCTTTGCAGTGGAGCGCATCTTCATCATGAGCAGGAAGGATTCAGTTAGTCCCCCAGGGTTGATTATAGGCATACTTACATCTGTGCCATACAAGTGTTTTCACTTAACCAAGGTTCTATGGGTCAGTATAAGCAGAATGCAACAGCCTATTTAGAGGAATAAGCGATTCCTACAACCTGTGCACAGTACATGCTAATTTTGAAACATAATGTAATCGCTGTAATCTAACTGCATTATTCTCTTGCGATAACAATTTGTGCATGTCAAAAATGTGCATGCAAACATAATGAAAGAAAAGGCCTGGAAAGATGTGCACCTAATACATATAAAAAACAAGTGCTTGGGACATGTAAAATCTTGTTGTTCAAGGTGTTGAAACAAACAATGCAACAAAGGTTTCTGCGGTTGCTGTTGTATCCGGGGTGGATGTTCTCATTATGGCCTATAATGAAGGGCCCCGGCTTACCGCTGTGCATCTACTCAGCAGCACGGACGACCTACACAAACGCACACACGTAAATACACAGACCAGTCCGCTGCATGCCAGGCTGTCAAGTCCAAAAATAATTAGGCATCAAAATGAGTTTCCCTGTTTTTTCCCTTCCCCTTGTTCGTTTTATTCATGTGCTGGAACTCGAGAGACTGGCTAATGCAGTTAACATGCTCTCATCATGAATTTTCATTACGCCATTACACGGGTACATTACAAGAGATGGGTAGCTGCAAGTCAACATACACACACACTGTTATAGACATGCGTGTATTCAGATGCACATTTCTACCCACTTACGAGAGGAATATGCTAGTTTTCTGAATGCTTTTACATAATAATAATGCTATTGTGCAAAATTAATGCAATCCACTGTACAATGCACATGCAGAAATGTGGTGTTGCTCAGTTGCAAGGAGGTAATATTTTATAGTTTCTTAGTTTCTTTGTGTTCAATACCAAAGAATGAAAGTTAGATTTTGAATTTTACAGTGGATTTGTCATTGCCTTGCTGGTGGAGCGTAATGATATTACTGGACAATGGGGCGGTCATTTAAACTGCTTGGAAATTCTCTGTACACTATATTAGTTTTTCCCTATTGTAATCGTCTACACAAATTATGCAATGGGTACAACTAAATAAAGAAAATTTCATTGTATAGTCAAGACATAAATAATGCTGTCCTTGAGTCTTGTAATTTCTGATTAAAGCCTAACCTTATAGCCCCCTCCTCCTCCACCCCCCACCTGCAGCTCATAGGCCCGTGTCAACAAGCGCCACAGTGTTGTACAAATGTAGCAGTGATTGTGTCTGTGTCTCAGCACTTGCTCGTCTGGTGTGGTGTCTGGGAGGCGTGTGTGTGTATCATGGTGTAAAATGGCTTTTCTATTGCCGATCGGCTCACGCTCAATTACCCCAAATCTCCCGGGGCTTAGCGAAGGTAAACACACATCATCTGGGCCTGATTTATTTCACTGTCCCACCGCAGCACCCGCGAATTAAGTCATGCATGAAGCTGAGGAAGAGAGGGAGAGCTATACATGCTACCATTGGACTGTAATGTATTAGAAAAAAACATAATAACTATGTTGAATATGGCAATAACAATATGGTATATATTTGGATAGAGTTATTAAGGTTAAAGGCCTTTTTAAAGATAGAAAAAAAAATATAATCTGTTTATTTAGAGAGGCTTTGGACTGATCACAACAGGGGATAAATCCAACTAAAGTTCCAACCAGGTCTGAACTAGGACTAAGGCTTAAACCAGGTCAAAAACTAGGTCTAAACCAGTACTAAAATGGACCATAATCATGCCCTGTCTTGATTTCAGTATTTTACATCTTTACCATGTACTTAAATCCTTACAACTTAAACATAAAATAGTTTATCATAATCAAATAGTCATGGCTCCACTATTATAAAAGTCCCACTCTCTTGATAAATGACAGATGAGTGCAGAGGATTCTTTGTTAGTGAGCCAAACCCCGACATGGCCCAGAGTCTAATTCCTCCCCGGCCCACCTTCCTTCCTTCTTCCTCACAATCTCAAAGCAATCTTACTTCTCACCAGTACATACACATTCGACCATTGTTTTGCTTTTAGAATATCTCTAAACTTCTTTATTTAATTGAGGAGGGTAATAATTTGTGTTTTCTGTGAGAGGCTGCTGTTCTCATCATGTAAAGATATACAGTATTTAGTGCTAGCTGCAACAAAACACCACAACACATTACAGCAGAGATGGCAAATTAGGTGGATTCTTGCATATCATTAAACTTTTTGGGACAGTTACACCATACACAATACATTTAAAATAATTATAATAACTTGTTAGACTACAATGAGAGAGAAAGACTGGGGAGTGACTGAGAGTAAACTAGCCCTAGCCACGGAAACCAAGCGGGCCCGCTCCAGTACACGGCACACAGTCCACCAGTTTAGACACATGTCCATAATTCACTGATTATAATTAATTTTTTTTTTTTTTTTAATATTACACTTTTTTAAAATGTGTAATAAAATATATATTATACTCTTTTCCACTTAATATTTATAAAACTAAAAAACAAAAACTAATAAACATAAAATTACACAATGACATTCAGAAAAGTTCTATAGTATGGGGAGTGTCTGTTAAGTGCATTCTAGTGCTTTGCTCTCCAGTTCTTTTAATGGCACTTTGGCGCTGTCCCGTGTGATTGTTTGTGTTGGCTGCTCCGCTGTCTCCCAGGCAGGACTGTATAACATCAATGTTAGGGAAGCGTTTCTTTCTGTGGTGCAAGGCTGCAATGACAACGTCTGCCATGTTTGACTCTGATCTCTCCATCAGTGCAAATAAGTATCGCCACACATTCACACACTGTCACTCACTCCACCGGGAAGACAGCCACACACTGCTCCCTATTATTTCTGCTGGGCCCGACGCCTTCAAATGGAAATGCTGCAGATGTAGATGCAGAGGTGCGTACAACACAATACACACACAACATTCACAGCATACACAAACACACATCAACACTGCACTGTGAGCAATCTGCAGACAGGTGTAAACATGTAGAGGATGAATATAAAGATACGATGAAATACATATGTATGTCCGAGCGCTACAGAGGAAAAGCTACAGTCTTTAATGTTTGTGAAGTGACGTAACCGCAAAACCATCAACCCCTCATTATAAAACGGATCTTTGACTATAAATTACTCTATTCTAATGCACTGGGCAAATATGTACCGAGCAAGGAGCTATAAGGCTTACTGTGGGCCCCAAGTTTTCCGGAGCCATTGTTAACATGTAAAAAAAAAAAGCATCTAGAAATTTTCCATTGTATACACAATTTTGTATACAAATGCAAGTGAACTGAATTTTAAGCTCAACTATGAAAATTTACTTTATTTACTTCTCTCCCCACAGCAAGTCTACTTTTGAAGTTTGCTGAATAAAAATGACAAATGTAGAGGTTACTCCAACAAATGCTAGAACTGAGTTTAGCTTTAGATGAATGCTGGCCAGGGATTACTTAAGGCCTTTAAAATTGATACCTACTCAAAATAGAGTATTTATAATCAGGGTTGGAACTTTTACATGAGTGAGTAAGCTTGTGGTTATAGTTGCGCTATTTAGTGCTTAGTTTCATTAGCCGTTTATTAACCCACTGACTAAAAACCCATATTTCACCAGTTCAAATACATGGACTGTGCCTATTGCATTAAGGACTTTCCATTTTCAATGAACTCTCCATAAAAGATGACCCTGCCCATGTTATGAATGAAGCATTGAATCGTGTGTACAGTCATCTGTGCTTCATAACAAGCCTGTATTGGTCTTTGGCTTGAGGGGATTTTCTCTCATCATTTGTTTTTGGATTTACAGATGTTGATATGTGAAATCTGGATAGTGCATTTTAGTAATGAATATGTCCAAAGAGGCACACAGAGCCCTGTCTCTTAATTACAGCGCAACTTGAACAGGAAATAGGCATTACCTGCAAAAGGAAATTCATATTATAGAGCAGGCCTGGCCGTGTCAGCAGTGATCAGTCTCTCCTCATTAGAGGCTATTAAAGTCCATTCAAAAGCACAGTGCACCTGTACAGTCAGTGTGGACCTGGTGTCCCCAGAATGGATCGCTCTCTCTTTATGCCTCATTTCAAACCGCATCTGTGTTTAAGGGCAGCCCGCAGAGTAGGGACTTCCTGTGTGAAGGAAGAATGAAGGTTATAGTCCTAAATTTGTTCTGTAAATCAACAATAATATATTTCTCTGCCTTAGAAAATAATTGGGTTATAATTCTCTCAATATCATGTACCATTTGTGTGGTAAATATTTTTATGCTGACACATGCAATTACATGTGCAATAATTTCATGTCTAACTTTAGCTTTTGATTTTAAAAGATTTTTTTAGGGGCATTTTTCAAATTTGAGCCTCCATCATTACAAAGTGGACATGGTGCTCATTGTCCTGAGAAATGGAAATTGTTCAGAAACACACTATCCTTTCTTGTATTAATATGTATCTCTATGGTGATAGGTCTATCTCAGTCTGGACTGAAATTTCACCTTTTTGGACTTAATCAGTAACTTGTTTTACTATTTATTATTAGTGCATATACAAATAATGCAAAAACCTATTTATCTTCTATCTTTTTATGTATCTTATGGATCATGACCATGGTCTCCTCCTCCTGTGTCTTCAGATGGGATGGGTACGGTTACATGCCCCATATAAAGGAATGGTACAGTGGGGCTCAGGGGAAGGTGATAGGCCTTTTGTTTAGTATGAGCTCCATCACAGGCTCTGTCAGGCCCAACAGACAAGCAGACAGCAGCGTGACAGGCCCGCTAATCTGACAGCTCCTCCACATCACAAAGCCAAGAGCACTGATCACATCAAAGTGGAGCTGGAGAAGCACCGGTGAGCCTAGATTGACGCCACTGCTTTGCTCTGCCATTTCAGCTGGTATCTTCATAGAGCCCCTGACACACAACGCGCACCAGGGCCCTTTAGAGGAAGTATCCAGGTGGTGAAGGGGGAAGCCTGAGCTGGGACGCCCCTCTGATGGAGCAGGAGAGAACCTTAACCTTCTGATACAGGCACAGTGGATGACAGGATGTTTAGATAGATTTGTTTTTAAGTGGTTCTGAGGTTGTTGTTTCTGAGCTGCTTTTAAAAAAGGTGGGTGTGAGACTGCAAGTAAATGGCATATGTAGGTAATCATCTTGTTCACAAAGCACTTGGAACATGAAGTTTTGAATGTACAGATAGACTGAAGCAGATTTTAGTGCAGTGCATTTTGTTGGATGACTGGGGCCCTGAAACCTTGGACTTGAGAGGTATGGCCCAAATAGGCATCAGTGAGAACCACACTTCCATCCTCCACCCTCTAACATGATTTTGCCCGTGGCCTATTCCTTCATATATTTGTGGAAGTTCCTGTTTAATAATCTCAGATTTTATATAGTTTGTGATCTGCAAAATAAACTAAGCAGGATTTAGTGGAATTGATATTATTTTGTAATTCAACTTTCTCCAGTATGTGACTTTTAGAGCACTGTAGGACTTTTCCATATCAGGTAGTGGGGTCACATAGCATTTATATGGGTCACACATGATGATCCTGATCCAGATGGTTCAGCAGATGCAGAGCTGCCAGTGCTTGACAGCAAACACACCCAACCTGCATACAAAAGCCTGCATTAAAACTAAGAGCTATATTTATCAAGATCTCAGACTAGTAAGTACTATCCACACAATCACTATGTGTAGCGTTAACAGGAAAATAATTGTCACATTTTTATATATTTGTATATTGTCAAGATGTGTGTCCAATTCAAAACAATCACATTTTAGATGCTCCATCTGAAGTACAATGTTTCTGTATTTTTCTTATAAGCAACCCCTAACCTTTTTAATTATGGAGCAAATTATATTTTCTTTCATATTCAACAACTTGGTCTTTTTAAATTACCAATGTAACACTGACAACACAACATTTCCACAGTGCAAAAAACTCACACCAAGCTTACATTTAGGGGAAATTGCCAGGGCACATAAAAAAGTCTAAAATACCATAAACAGCTAATTTATTGTATATTCATTCATATTTCAGCTGGGAACACCTTGCGCTCACTTTGGCAAAGGTTTCCCTCCTTGTGCTGATGAGAGTTTGGGGACTATGTGATGAGGTAATGGTCTTGTAGCTGCTCTGAAGTGCCCTGAGTCCATCCAATAATGTAAAACAAGTCTAATTTGAAAGAGCCGCTTCATCTCGGCATGTTAATCAATAAACTCATTACCTCCAGTGCTTAGTGAAGGATTCCCTCATGCCTGCTCCACTGATGTAGACAGAAGGAAAAAAAGAACGAAGCGCGCGGGGGAGAAGGAAGTACGACGGGTAAAGGTGGAGAGCGAGCTTGATTATAATTACAGATTTTAGCAGCCTGCCTGTGCCTTAGCATAACCTGCTCGTTACCGTGAGTGTTCAAGTGTGCGTGTGTGTGTGTGTGTGTGTGTGTGCGGCCTACACTGTAAAATTCAACAAGCTACCCATAAAAACAATGCAGGAAACCTTAAAAATTCTAAGCCACTTCAACTCAAATGTTATATTAAGTGGTGTTTTTTTCTTGCTGTGTAGTTAATTGACTGACACCAATACCTCAAACCATTGTCATTTACCCATTATTAAGATTTATTCATTCATCCTATTTTGATTGTTGCTGAATTTGAGGCTACTTTCTCTGCAACTATATGAGCCTTAGGTGGTGCACAACCACAATGGCCATTTAGTCCCACAGGATCCCACAATGTCAAATAGCCTTTAACTGAATATTCAAGGGCAATTTACAGTCCTTAAATCTAAAAATTATTTCTAAGGCAATTAAGGTTTTCTAAATTTTATAAAAAGTAAGGTTAACTCGTCAAATTTTAAAGTGTAACTCCACCCAGCTCTCCAACGGCAGCTAGGCCCTGAGAACAGCCTGGCGACACAAGTGGCCCATTTAGAATATAAACACACAAAAACCTGTTATTTCAATTGACCTTCGCCACATCAAGCTGTCAATGATCTCAGCTCTGTACTCGTCGCCGCTCTCATTCCTCCTCTTTCTCCCGGGCGGGCTACATGGTAATGAACATTTGGGTCCAGAATAGGCACCAAGCGAGCCGAGGTATAGGAGAAGGAAATGATATGCCGGGGCATTTAGCCTAGCCGTGTTTCTGGTGTAGGTGAGACAGCCAGCAGCGTTTATGATAATGGACAGAGCTGAGGGAGCCACTCTTGTGTGTTTTTACCCCAAAGTCTCAACAGCGGGGCAATTGGAGAGTACTCTTGACAAAATTGGTGTTCCTTTGTTAACCAGACAAACTTTCATTTCTCGCACCTAATTTGGACTTCCTTGTTGTCATTAAATCTAGCCAATTGAAAAATGCTTCAAGTGAAATAAAATGCAGGCCCTAGTGTGCAGGTTTGAGCTTATCCGTCAACTTGTAAATCATCTGTATTTGTTGAAGTGCCGTTGTTGATCATTATGTTTGTCAGCGTTGCGTCAAGGCATATCTAGCAGGCATCCCCGGTCTGCTTCTGGCTTGTGATTAGAAGATAAGAGATGTTTTTATGATTGACTGAACCATCCGCTGTCAGTGTACACATCCATTAGCATAACTCCAAGGCCGTCACCCGGCATATGTGCGGAATGCAGTTGGAAATAAATAATTATGAATAAAAAACTGCTTTCTGCTTTCCATCACGACTCGCGTCACTCATTCGTTACATACTTGAGCTTCGGTGTCCAGCTTCATTTTGCTACTCTATGTTTAACGCTGACTTAGTTGGACATGTGCCTTCAGACTAGATGTTTGCTCTGGACAGGTAGCTCCATTGAAGTGTGCTTGGCAAAGGAAGATTAGGTGATTAGAAAATGTAACGTCACAATCAGTTTTAGCTATAGTATGTTTTGGAGAAAAGTACAGCGCAGTCCAAGCTCTTTGCTTTTTGTTTACTCCTGTCAGCGAATGAATAAACGCTGAGGTAAATGGAGGTAATGGAAGTTATATCTGCATACCCACCGACTTTGAGGTTTTAATAGAGCCGGGTAGTCTCATTCTGAATCCATTAATATTCTGTTTAATACGACTAAACGCTGCTAACTGTTTTTAACACAGCGAGACAGTCTGTGGGCAGGCTCTGTTTGTGCTGCCAGCGCATCCACAACATCAGGTCGATGGATAGGAGGGCCATAAGTGACTGTGACAGCCAGTTTACACTCAGTTTAGACGTTTGTGCTTTCCATGCAGCTACATCACGTCTGCGAGCAGCAGGATCCAAATTTACTCCCCTGCACAGTCCTGTTCACTTCAGCACAGACACAGAGACATTGTTTCACTTTATGTCACGTGTTTGCACCCAGAAAATGGACAAAATGTAGTTATTACCATTAGGTATGAGAAGAACGAGAATGGACAATCAATTTGTATTGACCCTCTTAATATTATTTTTATATATACTACACGACCAAAATTTCAGATGTGACTCAGCTCAGTCAAGGCACAAAGTGGCCTGATCTGGTTATTAAATCCACATTTTGAAACAGGGTATGAGTCTAACTGAATAAATGGCTATAACAAATTGAGAATATCAGTATTTTTAAGTTATTGTTAACACTTTTTAGTCTCATTCTTAATTGTTAGAGCATTTGTTAACATAAGGACTACCACTTTTTGTTTAACCATAAACAGAGACCAGAGCTACTTTGTTTTTTTTCAAGTGGCACACAACATCCTCTGCCTTTGCCCAGTGCATTTCTGTCCTGTTCATGTCCTGGCCAGTGGAGTGTTTTCTGGGCAGAAGATGCTGGCACTGTGGGGACATCTGGACACAAGAGGGGGGCATCCGTATACAGCGTGAACTACTGGGATACAGCACCGCCAGAGAGAGAGCTAGGGCCCCAGATCTGATGCCAGTGTTATGTTAATTTGATTTGTTAATTCAGTGGCCCCTGTTTGAGGCAAATCTGCCACCAACACCTGCCAGTGTTTCCTATGGCAAGGACGCAGATCTGCCGTGACACGAGCTTCATTAAATAAACAAACCATGTTCCCCATAACTGCATTTGGTGGAAAGGCACCATCAATTCTTATACATTTAGATCACAGAAATTGGAGATGACACACAAGCTCTGCATCCCACTGTTTTACACAGGCACAGGGTGAGGCCGGGTGAATGCAAGTCTGTGTTTTGTTTATGAATGCTTCCCAGTATTATCCCTTCTTGTGTGCTATATTGTTTGTTTTAATTTAAATTAAGACTTGAATAGTTGGGTAATTTCGTATGAGTGATTTGGATGAATCCTGGTGAAGTTCTGGTTTTGCTGTGATTTGATTCTTTGGATTCTGATGTCTGGCTTAGTCATAGTCCTTATTAAGCTTGGGTTTATAGTTGATTTTAATCTGTGATTCATTTTTAACACCCAGTTTTGACTTGTAGATAGATCTGCTGAAATATATCAGTCAAACTATATATACGTATGTGTAAATATCATATCGCCATCGCAATACCCACTTATTGCATATTGTATGGTTTTAATATACGTATATATCCCCTATCTAAATGTGTGCAAATGTCTTTTTTCATTCTTCTCTCCAGCATCATGGCCACAAAAAAGAAAGATGGCGACTGAGTGATGTATTTTTCAGGCATAGTTCCACAATCAAAGAGGCTCTTGTGGCCTTTCTGATGCATCATGTAAATTTCATAAAGTGTGGATCGGAGGAGGAAGAGTCAGAGAGAGCAACTGCAGCTGTGGAAAGCCTAATGTCTGTTTGCCTTTGACTGTGACGGCCCGTCTTTGCTGCTGTCTATCTCACTTCCCCTGGATCAAGGCCTGGTCAAGGAGCATCTCAGCACAGGGCCGATGTCAGACGCAATGTGTGAAAATGCGAAGATGTCAAGAAAAAAGGTGCAGGGAGATACTAGTTGCATAGTACTTGGTCTTGTGACAGATCTTAAGGCCATGTTTTGAAAGCCTTGGTGTTGCTTTGGCATTGTGAGCTTTTTGGCAGCATTTCAAAGAGAGTGTTATTAGTATTGGATGTTATGGGAGCTTAGGATGTTCGAGGCAGCAGTAATTTAGACGGTATAACAGGTCTAAGTGTGTTAGTGGTTCAACTAGATTAGTGATTAGTGGTTCAATTCCAGCTCCAACCAGTTCATACAGCCATTGTGTACTTGCAAGACAATCACTTTACACTGTACATATGGATGTAGTGTAGTGTCTTTGGTGGTGACTGGAGAGACCAAGGTATGACTTCATTATTAGTCTACCCCAAGGCAGCTGTGGCTACAAAGTATAGTTTCCATGCCCAGGAGTAAATGCATAAAGCTCTGGGTGCTTTGTGAATCCAGCAGGTCCCTCAACTGGCACAGATAAATGTAGGTATGATACTGTATTGAGAATCATTGTGTGAGCTCAGAAACACTTCCAGAAGCCAATGTTTTGGTGCAATATTAAAAAAAAATTTTATTTCTGAAGTTAAATGGAAAAACCTATATGCAAGAACATTGATCATTGACCAGTGCTTTTTCTAAAGTCCTAACTGTGTCTGATGCATGTGTTTGTGTATGTTTTGTCCATGTTTTGTCACACTAACTCTCTTGGACAGTGAGTGCGGGTCCTCACACATTTTGCTCAGCTGCAGTTCTGGCAGGTCCTCAGCCTACTGTGTGCTTTTCCATTGATTCAATTGGCTCAATGAGCATATGCTCTCCACTGCATCATAAAGTTCAATTAGAAGTGGTGTAATGTGATTTGAGTGTGTGAATGAGTTCATGTCCGAGTGCAGGATCAGAGGAAACAGACTCATGTTCATTCGTCAGAATATTGAGGGCAATCACTATTTATACAATATATATTCTATTACACTTTTTTACATTGATTATTTCTGACATTACTAATTTGATAGAGAAAGCAGTCAATTTATTTTCTTTTGAGACTTATTTATTTAATTTAATTTTATTTATTGTATTTCTTTGCATTA